>JAFBJU010026067.1:278641-361701 GCA_016785305.1 Colistium nudipinnis | reverse complement strand
ACACTTTTTTCACTTTATTTTCGCACCTACCCTATTTTTAAGCCCTGCCGATGCTGCTGTGATAATTTCGAATTTTTTCGAAAAGTTGAAAATTTTGGTTTTTTTGGGCCGAAGGTAAGGCTATAGTAAGGCGTCTTTTGTCAATTTTTTGACGACAAAAATGTCAAAAAAAAAACATGAAGTAAACACTTTTTTCACTTTATTTTCGCACCTACCCTATTTTTAAGCCCTGCCGATGCTGCTGTGATAATTTCGAATTTTTTCGAAAAGTTGAAAATTTTGGTTTTTTTGGGCCGAAGGTAAGGCTATAGTAAGGCGTCTTTTGTCAATTTTTTGACGACAAAAATGTCAAAAAAAAAACATGAAGTAAACACTTTTTTCACTTTATTTTCGCACCTACCCTATTTTTAAGCCCTGCCGATGCTGCTGTGATAATTTCGAATTTTTTCGAAAAGTTGAAAATTTTGGTTTTTTTGGGCCGAAGGTAAGGCTATAGTAAGGCGTCTTTTGTCAATTTTTTGACGACAAAAATGTCAAAAAAAAAACATGAAGTAAACACTTTTTTCACTTTATTTTCGCACCTACCCTATTTTTAAGCCCTGCCGATGCTGCTGTGATAATTTCGAATTTTTTCGAAAAGTTGAAAATTTTGGTTTTTTTGGGCCGAAGGTAAGGCTATAGTAAGGCGTCTTTTGTCAATTTTTTGACGACAAAAATGTCAAAAAAAAAACATGAAGTAAACACTTTTTTCACTTTATTTTCGCACCTACCCTATTTTTAAGCCCTGCCGATGCTGCTGTGATAATTTCGAATTTTTTCGAAAAGTTGAAAATTTTGATTTTTTTGGGCCGAAGGTAAGGCTATAGTAAGGTGTCTTTTGTCAAATTTTGGACGACAAAAAAGTCAAAAAAAAACTTGAAGTTAACACTTTTTTCACTTTATTTTCGCACCTACCCTATTTTTAAGCCCTGCCGATGCTGTTGTGCGAATTTCGAGTTTTTTCAACAAAGTTGAAAATTTTGATTTTTTGGGCCGAAGGTAAGGCTATAGTAAGGCGTCTTTTGTCAATTTTTTGACGACAAAAATGTCAAAAAAAAACATGAAGTAAACACTTTTTTCACTTTATTTTCGCACCTACCCTATTTTTAAGCCCTGCCGATGCTGCTGTGATAATTTCGAATTTTTTCGAAAAGTTGAAAATTCGTATTTTTTTAGGCCGAAGGTAAGGCTATAGTAAGGCGTCTTTTGTCAAATTTTGGACGACAAAAAGTCAAAAAAAAATGAAGTTAACACTTTTTTCGCACCTACCCTGTTTTTAAGTCCTGCCGATGCTGCTGTGTGAGTTTCATGTGTTTTGGAAATAGTTGAAAAAAATTTTTTTGGGGGGCCGAAGGTAAGGCTATAGTAAGGCGTAGTTTGTAAAATTTTGGATGATAGAAAAGTCCAATAGAAAGGTGAAAATGTGAAAAATGTCTTAGGATAGCTTATCCTCCAAACTTTGACAAAAATTCCCAACCAGTGCTCACTGGTTGGTCACTTTCCTTTTTCACACTCTTCGTTCAGGCTGTGAGTTTTTATTATGTTTTACTTTTGCCCATGTTTTTAGAAATTGTGTCTAACGAGGTGAAATGTGCCAAAATACAGAACAAATCAATAAATAGCTTCAGGTTAAAAGTATAATGTATAATGTAGTTATGGTTGGCATGCATGTTTTGTTGTGTTCCTTTGCCCTGATTGCAAAGCACTTGTATTGCTTTCATTGAACCATGTTAATAAATCTGACTTGACTTGATTACATTTAATATACCAATAAAAATAATGCTTGAGATGAATCACAAACACTTCGGGAGGTGAAGTAATGAAGAAAATGAGTTGCAACAGATGGAATTTAAAACGTTTCAAGTAGAAGACCTTGGATTCAACCAGAGCCCGACACCTAATGAAAATAAATCTCAGTGTCTCTCTCTCTCTCTCTCTCTCTCAGCTGTAAGAATGACATTGTGAGCTCAAGTAAATATAGTAATACATTTCCTTGTGATAATTAGCTACAGCCTCATAATCTATATTTATTTCCTTCTCAAAAGTGAGCATTGCATCTCAGTATTTTGATTAAATACTCAGGATTATGCAGTGCTAATCATACATGATTTCCTGTTGCCATGACTACATATATTATTCCTGATTGGCCATCGCAGCTCGCAATGTGTGTCTCCCAGCTGGGACTCTACCTCCATATCAATGACCTGGCCAGATCAAAGCAAATTAATACATATGCTTTCAATATTTCTGAAAATGTAGTTGACTTAACGCACTACATTTACTCCACAGTGATTCTGTGATTTAGAGGAATGACCTTAATTAATCCTCCAGAGAACTTAAGATGTTGGATCCGCACTTTTCTCTCTCAAAATCCAGTTAACATCCTCATGGTGATGAATAAATACAAAAAAAACTCACAAAAGCTAAATCCTCCTCTTACAATTTTATATGTGTGTGATATTATGATTGGCATCGCATGACATAAATATGGTATGGTAAGTGGTTTACTTGTTGCAATAATGTGTGTTCACAGAAACCTGGATAATCAACTTAAAGTGCAAGTAATCACTGTTCAGAGGGGAGAAGATCATAGATGCACAACAATCCAGATATTTAGTATAGAATCCAAAACAAAGCAGATGTCTATGTTCCATAAAGTATCATTTCAAAAGTATAAATAATATCAATACATTCTGCAAACCAACTGCAGCTGCACATATTTATACCAACCACAGGGAGGCAGTGACACATCAGATATCATCAGTCTGCCTTTGTATTCATGTATGATGTGTGTGCGTGTGTGTGTGTGCACGTTTGTGTGGTTGGAAATATAAAGACTGATTCTAGTCCTCTACATGAGGTTGTCTTCATTAGACATTTCAGCTGTGATAAATAAAAATCATTAAATCGATCCTTCACTTTCTGCACACGGACTTAACTGAAGTTATGTATAATCCATTAAAACTAATCTGATACAGGGTAATCTAATACAGGATATAAAAATCGAATATAGACTATTATGCAACTGCAGTATTAACTCTGTGGGATTTACACAGGCTCTAGATGTAATAATCATAAATAATACAGGTTTTGGCTGATCCTACCAACATAACTGCCGAATACATACTCAATCATTTATTGAGTGTGTAGTCGTATGCACTGCAAGTTCACCGAGTGTACCACTGTTTACTATGAAGTACACTGTCACTATCCCAGAATGCATTTGGCACCAGCTGACAGTGACGGTGATGTCCCTCATTAGACTGAAAGTCTTTTGAGGTGTCTACACTTTCATATCATTTCATGTAAAGGGTGTGGTCAGTTAATTTAAGAAAAAAACTATTTTTGAATTGTGAGATATTTGGGGATGAGACCAACATCTGTTTTTTTGAAGCAGAAAGAACAGGGATTCTGTAAAATGTTGCAACACTTCAAAAGCACAGCGTAGGAAACTGATTAGAACACAGGAAATGAAGAAAATTGGAAATACTGTCGCTACCAACCAATGCAATATCAGCTAACGAGACCACAAGATGAGTTTTGGTGGTAAATAATAGTCAAAAAGTGATTGTGTGGATTATTATGTCACCTTTGACTTTCTGGATCCAAATCGGAGTGTCTAGATCTACTTTTCTTCATTCAAAGCAAGTGTCACAGATAGAATTGGACTGAAACAAAAGGTAAAAGTGAGTATGTCGTGTAGAAAAATCTCAGCAAGTATAAATGCATCCAAATGAAACAGGAACCAGGCAGATGGAAAGTGGGTGGATGGGACTCACAGAAATGTGAGAAATGGTCTTAACTGTTATTTGCTTTTCCATCTTGCCTGAAATGTTGCATTTCGGATGACTTCAAATATGGCCGTTCTCATACATTTCTGATTTCTAATCACATTTCTCTTCTTGGGGCAGAAACATTCGTCAGGAACCGACTGTGGAGGATGACGGATTAAAACTCAACAGTCAACTGCCTCGGTCCCAGCAAGGTCTTACTAGTCCATAATTCATAGCTGGGAGTTTTTTTTTCTGACCGTCTGGTGTTGCATGATGGGAGCTATTGACTCGGTCAATGGTTTGGGTCAAATGTCAACTTCAGCTGGAAGTGCAATAGTCAGTGGAAGTAGGGGAGAACAAAACGTGTCAGGGGCAGAGGGTAAAGGGCAGAAAATGTTAAAGTGGTAAGTACACTCGTGTAGTAAGACTTAAGCAAATTCTGCAATTTTGCCTTTGTGTTTCTTTGTGTGCGATGATGTGTGTGTAGGAGGAGATTGTGTAAAAGTGTGTAGTTAAGCATCAACCTTGCCAGAAGGCCTGGTAAAACATAGTATGTGATTCGATGCGACTTGACTGTTTCACTGACAGACACACACACAGACACACAACTACAGAGGACACCTGAACTACTTACATGAGTTCCCTGTAGACTTTCTCTAACCTTAACAAAACAGCAAAGACTCTTCTTTTATCAAATATATTAAAGATATCTCTGTCAAAAAACATTTCAGAAGTTATCAAAACCACATTTATAGAGAATAAGCAATATTTGACCCTAAAGTCGGAGGTAACCTGGCTGCATGCAGTAATATCAAGAACTGTAGCCTAAGATTATCAAGGCCTTAACTTCATAAAATCGAGTTTTAAAGTTTTGCATATTGATTATATCAGTGTATGAAAATTAAGTTTATTTTCTCTGAAAATAATTGATATTGTACTTTGTTATCATTGGTCATGTTTATGACCTGCGTGGAAGAATGAAGTATGCACCCTCTTCTTCACCCTGAGGATTATATCTTATACCATATTTATTATTTATTTCCGTAATCATATATCTCTCTACACTTAAGTCTGGAGAAAACAAGAGAAATATATATATATATTTCCGAGTCTTACGCAGGTTTTGTTGAATTATGCATACATGTCTCGCCAGGTTAATATTTGCTCTGGTAAAATGATCGTGGTCTACTAGAACCATGGTTCTGTGTACCTTCAAGCATGATGATAATGATTTCTTTTTAATTAGCCAGATCTGGTGATAATTCATTATCCAGAAGCATTTAATATTTTTCATGGCCATGGAAAAAATGTTATAAATATTCTGAAAAATACTTCAAAAAGACGATGGATCAAAATGTCCAGAGCACTAACTTTCAAATACATAATAATAATAATAATAATATCACAATGAAAACGTCCAAAACATCATCCTGGCACACCAGCCAATCAATGATAAGAAAAATGATTGGCCAGGTTAATATTTGCTCTGGTAAAATGATCGTGGTCTACTAGAACCATGGTTCTGTGTACCTTCAAGCATGATGATAATGATTTCTTTTTAATTTGCCAGATCTGGTGATAATTCATTATCCAGAAGCATTTAATATTTTTCATGGCCATGGAAAAAATGTTATAAATATTCTGAAAAATACTTCAAAAAGACGATGGATCAAAATGTCCAGAGCACTAACTTTCAAATACATAATAATAATAATAATAATATCACAATGAAAACGTCCAAAACATCATCCTGGCACACCAGCCAATCAATGATAAGGAAAATGATTGCATTTTTTCTTAGATGCCATATGTAAAAATGATATTGGACATCCACGCAGTAGCATTCTGATAAAGCTGATGTGGCAAATTTGACTTTGCAAAGCACGTCAGAAAAAACTTCAGCTGAAGAGGATGGAGAGTGAAAAGAGAAATATTCTTTGCGTGTATCTCAGGAAAATGTTTCCAAGGAATTCAGGGATGACGTAGCTTTAAAAAAATTAATTAAAAACAATAAATCAAAGTTAAGAGAGAAAGTATGTGACAAACAGATTTCTTTTAAATGAAAAGCTCCAAATCTCCAAAATCAGGAATGACCAAAGTTATTACGGTTGTTCCTGAGGGGACGCGTTCACCACACAAAATATATATTTCAGATTCCAACTATGTTTTTCTGACCCAGGACACACTCATACAAATATAAAACTCAGCCAAAACCTTGTTACAGCAAATATCACCAAGAAACAAATCTATCCTCCTTTGGAAACAAAGATAAGAATTAAAAACAAAACCGCACAGTGGGTGCAGTATATTACACGCAAAGTTTTTGTTTCATTCTACTTGCGAGAAAAAAACTAAAATGAATCAGCAAATAAAAATTAAAATGTAATAAATACATCCCCAAATGTGCTCCCAGATTACAGTTGATGTTTTGGCAGCTCACAGTTGACTTTCAATGTGTTGGAAGGAACGATGCTTGGATGATGTGTGTGTGTGCGCGCGTGTTTGTGCGTCGGCTTGATTCTCATGCTCCAGCACATTTACTTATTTTTTTTGTGGTTACATCGGCACACATCAAAATGTGATCATCTGAAAGCCGGAGCAGAGGGAGCGCACGTTTGATCAAGGATGGTTTCAGCTGAATGTCCCGGAGCTGAACTCTGGGAGCATGTAGCTTGTCATACTCTAAATCAAAAAGGTTTATTTTTTCATTTTTTATCTGGCTATTCGTTTTACATTCCACTCCGCTTTAACATTCACACTTTTAATCCCACGTTTATTTGTGAGGAATAGACTCGACGTGACACACGCTGAATATGAGAGTGAGTGTTAAAAGTCCTGATGCGGTAAAGGTTTGCGTTGTTCCAGTGTCCAAAGAGCTGAAGTGTTTACGTTCATTCTTTGGTTTTCTTTTACTCTCAACAATTGCCACGGCAATATTCACAAATAACCACAAATCCTGGTATGTCGTGGTCTCCAGGCTATTTCCTATTTATGCCACCTCTCACCGCAGCAGAAATCGTACAGCTGAACTGTTGTCGCAAATAAGAAAGCAAAAAGCCTCAGAATTGCATCTTAATGAGCAGCTAACCAACTGAAACACACACAACGGCAGAATGACTCCATTCATGAGAAAGAACGGAAAAAGACAAATCAATTCATCAAACTGAACGGAACACCAGAAGAAACTAAAGTGCTGCTCATCAGAGACATCCAGAGGAGCTGGACAAATACCAATGAGGCAAATTACATCCAGGTTATGAATATACTCTGTGCATAAACACACAACACAAGCACAATAAAACCTGACAATAGTCAATCATCTCCAGCAAACAGCAAACATCTAGGACTACAGATTACGCTAAAATGGGACTTCAAACTGTTTCATATAGAGAATAGACAAAAATCACGAGACATGGACAATAATAGTGACGCAGAAAAACAACACATTTAGAAATATCAACATGTTTAAAAAAAAAATCAAAAATCCATCATCCACTCCAACAGCAGAAGCCTCTACGCCAACGTCAACAGTCAAAATAATATTTCAATTCAAACAGTTAAAAAAACAGTTTAACGTCAAAGCTATCACAGAGATTTGGATGAGTGGACTTTAAACCAGATGGATATGAACTAAACGAAGGAAGAAGAATGGAGGAGGTGTGAGAATATATGGGAACATAAAGCCTAAAACTTAAGGTGGTCGATGACGGGTGAGAATGTGTTAAAGTAGAAATCTGCATGGAAAAGATGAAGAATGTAATTATTGTTATAAAATATTGAAATGTTTACGGACTGGATGGAAAACCCTGTTTGCAAAAACTCAATCATCTATAAAATAGACCAAATAATCCCAAAAAATGACAGACTTTATCACTACACAACACACAGGATGGGGCTTGAATCCTAAATTAAAGAGGATCATTTTGAATCATAAATATCAAAAATCGTATCCAAGTTACTGTGTGGTGAAACCTACAAAAGCACCCTACATCCACTATGAATGCTACAAAAAAGAGCAATAAGGATAATTAACAATGTAGGATATAGAGAAGAAATGATGTTTTCATCATGTATGAAGTATTGCACAAGTCAGTTGAAAAATAATCACAAACACAAAGTGTGACATCTTTTCACTGTGTGTTGCTGTGCCTACACCACCAGTGAAACTGTAGCTGCCTCCTCGGAATGTGAAACTCTTGTTGAACCGTGTCCAGCACTTCTGGTTTCCAAAGTGAGTTCAACGCTTTCAAAACATAAAAAATAAAGTCCAACTCTTTGTGTGGATGTTTCTCTTGTAGAAGCCACATCTCCTTCATCTCACCACATCTTATTCTGCTTCTTTCTTTACACCCTCGGTTATTTCATCCATTCTTTCAAAGCCCTGAAGCTGGTCTTATAATCACTGATCAAATATTGATTTTTGGGGGGGGAATCATATGTTAGGCCCACTGCATGTTGCTTTAGTTTTGGATAAAAGCCAAAATACCAAAAATCTCTGTATGAGAAATACAGTGGGCTGTGACTAATGTTGCCTCAGGAGTGGAGAGGCAGTGATTGAGAATAAAAACAAATAGACTATTTCCTTCGGTACCATACGTACTAAAACAAATGTATATATATGTATTATTTCAAATTTACTTGAAGCAAGTCCTGTAATCCACAGGAAAAAGGACAATGAGCCAGCAGGATAAAATAATTCATGTCAGGTCAGATTTATTATTTATTTCAGATCAGACAAAATGGCCGGCTCCCTTTTTCTTTTTTTCCACAATTTGTGTGATGTGATTATTTTTAACAAACTGCAGAGTTTCCTGTGATTTCTGTTTGTGTCCTCTACTTGCCTCTGTCATTATAATATTTGTGTATCCACGTGTCGTCTGTGTCTTCCTTGTGTTTCCTCTGTGACTCCAGCGTTTTTGTGTCTTTCTCCATCTCGCTCCCTCTCGCCATGACAGTTTGTTTAAAGCACACTTCAAACTAGACCGAGCCCTTTGACCATGGTGGTTAACACTGTGTGTGTGCGTCTGTCTGTGTGTGTGCAAAGGCAACACACCCTTTCATCTTTTAATAGGCGAGCCAATTTTCGGGTCCCTTCTGTCTTGGTTTAAAGTTTGTGGCTGTGTGTCTTATGTTCATCCTCGCCCCTCTTTTATTTTCTCGTGTTCTTCCACTAACTATTCTGTTTTTATCCACACTTACCCTCTTCCTTCATTTCCTCAACCTGTTTAAATTGAGTCAACCTATATATATATATATAGAGAGAGAGAGAGAGAGAGAGAGAGAGATGCCTATGCCTATTTAGTTTCTCTCAAATTGCCTTAAATTCTGTCTTTTTTTAACTGTAACACACACACACACACACACACATACATAAACACTAAAAAGAGATAAAGCAACATGGAATAATTCAACAAAGGCCAATGAGATGCATATAGTGCTCCTTACAAACTTTGACCTCCAATTGATCTCGTAAAAAAACAAATATAAAACAAGAATCCCCTTGGAATCAGCTGTAAAAATAATGAATCTCAAGTATTTACTGAAACATTTAAAATGAAATAAATAAATAAAATCAAATAAAAACATGTCGTACACTTTTTCCTCTCCCTTTAAATCTCAGGGTTTCAACAATAATATACAACAATAATCAGTTTAAACTCGCAGTGAATATAATCTCAGGTGACTTTCAATTGAAATCCACAACCCTCAGTGGGGCCCACACACACAACAAACACACACACAAGACCGCAAATAAAACAATAAAAGAAAGAAAGAAAGAAAGAAAGAAAGAAAGAAAGAAAGAAAGAAGAAACAAGAGAGAAATAAATCCTCACTGCAGCTCGCACATGTAACACGAGAGCATTTAAATCCAAAAAAGCCTTACCTTTAAAATGGAGTCTTTTTTTTAATGTTGTGTTTTCTCTCCACAGCGTGTTGAATTCAATCCAACGTGTTTACAAGCTGAAAACTACAAACTGAAGCTAACTGTGTTCACTGAGTTCGTAACTGTGGTTAAAAGACCTGTCGTTTTCGCAAACGAATGCTAAAAACACAAAGTTTACTCGGGATTTCACGTTTACTTCCGGCTTATCACCTGAACCAATGAATGAGCAGCATTACCTTTTAACACGAATGCTACTTCCTCCCAACACGTAGAACTATTCAAAATAAAAGCGTACAAAATATATTGACTTTACTTAAGTATCTTGTTAAATTCGTTGCATTGCACTGTGTAAGCGTTTTACCACACTGATAACATAACTTAGTGTTCGTTTTCAATTAAAAATTAACCATTTTAATAAAGTTTTAACAAATCCTAATCTTAAAAATAAATTAATCTGAAACATCTTATTAATATATGTCTATGTTCATATTTATATTTATTGAAATTATTATCACCAAGTACAATATTTGTTTACATCTTGTTTTTTTTGTCAATAATTACAGTGGTGGAATATTTATTTTATCTGAAATGTTTTAGGCACATTCTATTGCTGTGTGTAAATAAATACTAATAATTACTATATGTTCCCTGTGCATATGTTGTATTTTATAACCACTTTATACTTTAGCACTGTTAGAGGAATCCCAGGCCAACTCCCAGGTTGACGGATAATCCCAGCAGATGCCGACAGACAGGTGCTGCTGTCTCACGCCGTACAGATAAGAGTCCTCTGAGTCCTCGTCTCCTCAAGGACTCTCTCAGTGAGGACGAGGACTCGTCATTCATCATAAACCTCCTTCAGAGGTGGAAGACGTCAGGATTAAGTAGGAGAAGTTTAAGAGTTGCTTTGTAGCAATGTGTGTTCTTAAATGACACTTTCAGAGTCACAGGTGGACAGGGACACACTCAAAACAATTCACCTAGATTAATGGGTTTGTGGATTGTCTCTATTATCCTTGAGGAGCGATTCTGTTTAGAGGAACAGTCATGAACCCACCACAGAAATGACAGCACATACATAAGAGACAATTCTTACAATAACTTTGATTTATTTCATAAGAAAATAATAATAAATTGTGTAATATTTTTATGTGACGGGTTTATGTTGTTCTTATACATGTATGAGTTATATTTATAATTATAACTTATTCTATAGTCTTCTGTGCTAGCAGGCTGTTGTGAATTTAATTCCCTGACGTACCACCCCACACATCGATAACCAAAAAAATCACCCATTTCAGATCCACAGTTGGATGTTGTGATGTTGTCATGACACACAAAGCCTTTGCATATGTGTGTGTTGGAGAAATGTTGCACATCTGAAGAAAAAGAAAATTGCACAATGCGCCCTAATAGCGATTTTATGTCAGATGTCAAGTGTGTGTGTGTGTGTGTGTGAAAGAACCAACAGCTTATTTTCTGAATATCGATATAAATGCAGATTTATGCTCATCTATGGGACCAGCTTCACTGTTACGGTATCTTTCTGTTTTGCCTGTGTGAGTTTTGAATTTGAAATTGAAATGTGTGGAATGACTCACCTTGGAATATGTGGTTGAAAAAAAACATTTATAAGGAAACAAGTTGTTTACCCTGTAATCACCCTGGCATTTATGTCATTGCGTCTTGGCTGGCAAAACATATTTCACATTTTTTTATTTCCACTTGATGTCACAGTTCTTATCTATGTTTGCAATCATTTTACAACATATTTGTTTTGCTCATTTTGCAAGCCTTATTTGTTTGGTTTGAACACCTTCCAAAAAAATGAACATAGACCCATGTAATTCCAAGCACAGCCTGGGTTAAACCTACAGCCTCCGTCCTGAGAAAGGGTGTTTTCCCATGTTGTCTATTCAATCAATCTTCACAGCTGATGGTGAAATGAGTCGAACTTCAAGCCAATTAAAAATTAGAGCGTTGAAATGTGGGTGACAACATGTCCCCGTTAAGAGCTTTGATTTTAAATGGAGCATCCCAGTATCCAGAGATGCAGAATGCCAATATGTCCTGGTTTCAGATGTGGGTCTATCTAAGAAATGGTTCATCTTATATAATAAACGTGCAAGACATGTACAGCATGAACCCATATATTACAATATTTATCAGTAGAAATAAGGTACAATTCACTCGTACTTTAATTTAAAAAAATTAAATCTCACCCAAAAGCTGAAGTTTTGAGATGCGTCGGAGTAATATGGTTTTAGACCATTTGACACCTACTGTGACTTTATAAATGTCAGTAGAGATGATGACACGTTGCTGTCTGCAAAATGTTGTCATGATAATAATATATAATGCGAGAATCTGATTGAAATGTAGAATAAGCTATTTTCAAACCCTTTTTTCATTGGCTGACATCAAAACAGACATATTATCTCGTTCTATTAATCTCACTCCCAGACCGACAATCAACAGACGACTGCGTACCATTTGTAATTTGTTTACTGCGTTTTATGATTATTGTAATACCAGCCATAAAATCAGTGAATTAAATAGAAAAATGATTTATAGGAGTATTTTGTTTCTTCTGTTGGTTGTTGAGTGGGAGGAATTAGAGGTGGAGAGGGAGAACAAAGAAAAGAAATGAGGACTGACAGGAAAACAAATGTCATGGCTCTGGCTTTTTTGTTATTTCTACTTAACGTCATAATGTGAGGCGAGGCTGCTGACTGTTAATTCACAGACTTGTGATAAGAATGAATAAAGAAGCAAATAAAGGAATTAGGAAATGAAGATCAAAGAGTTTCAGAGGAAAAACAAAAACAAAAGATAGTTCAAGAAGAGAGACAGAATGAGACCTTGATGTCGTTTGACTAACTCCACAAGGATACTCCGTGAAATTTGTTGCTGTATTATTTGTTTGTGTGAGCAAAGTATAAAATGAATCTCACCAAACTTGAATTGGAAAGTTTGTTTATTTATTTATTTAATTAACTTTTAAAGCTTATAAATCAAAGTAAGGAACTATGAATCTGCAACTCTTCCATTTATGATAGAAAATATAGAATCCTTCATAGCCATTTTGCAGAGCACAATGAAATTATAATAATTGAAAAGTGCAATCCATAACTCTACTAAAGGCAATCCGATTAAACAAATGATTTCAAGTTCCAGTCACATCTATTATTTACACTTTAAGTACAATAATAACATATGATATAAATAAGACAATTAATATGTCATTTATAGTTAAAAGTATTCCCTGTATTCATTTATTCACACACCTATAAACCAACATTTCTTACCTAGGTAGGTGGTTGTGTATGTTACTCGTCTTTTTTTGTGTTCGGGTCCCGGATCTGTGATCAATAGTTTCACGTTTTTTTAATCAACTGTGGAAAAGGTTGAAGAGAATCGTTTGATGTTGTTTCCGGGACACCAGCTTTCCTCGGGCAGTATTGTCTTCATGCCTGAAGTCTAAAGCTGCAGTGATCAATAGTTTTATATGAACAATGGATTGAAGATTTCTTTTATGAGAAAAGTGGGACAGTCATTGTGCTGAGCCCACAGAGAATTATAAACAACAAATATAGGGGACATTTAACGGAAGAAACCAGCTCATATTTTTATTTATCTATCCTTTATTTCCCAGGAGTTGTTGAAGACCAAAGCCATATTTAAAAATAGCAAAGCAAAGTGTGCAAGCTTTTGAAGTCCTCCACATATTTCCATTGTAAAACGTCAATGTTTTAATTGATCAACAAACAAAAATGATCAGGTTAAAAAACATTGAGGCTGAAACTGGAAGTTCATTTCCTTAGATTTGCTCTTTTCCTCTGATTTTACATCTCAGCATTCAAATACCGTATTTCATAATAAAGTATAGGATACAAAACTAATTGAGACATCCATAATTCGAAAACAATTTAAAACTCATGAAAATACTTCAAATATCTCCATTAAATAACATCATGAAGATAATGGCGATGTTCCAAAAGGGCGAGCTATCACAACATGAGAAATTAAAGTAAAAAAAAAAAAAGGGGGCCTGGGGCGACAAACTAACGTGTAACAAAGATACAGATCTGGACGTAAGCTTCCACAAATTAATGTGCTCTGATATGAACTCAAGATATGGAGTGTGTTAATGAGAAAAAGAAAAGATGAGTCACGCAGCGTGACTTCAGGCTCTGAGGAAGGGAAGAAGTGAGAAGGTCATCTCCGTGATTGAGTTCAGGTGAGCTGTGTCTGGAACTGAGTCCCTATCTGGTCTCTGAAATGACGTCGGGACCAAAATGAAGAGTCTCGTAAACAAATCAGTGGGCCGGTAAAAAAAACTAAAGTCTGCTTCGTCACCTGTCAGCCAGAAACCTGGAGAAATGATGGAATCGGAGAATAGTAATACCCAGGCCTGAGAGTTTTTTTTTTTTTTGAGGATATAAATAAATAGATCAGAAATTCTCGTGAAAATCTGATTAAAAAATAAATCAAAAAATCTAAAAATTAAATCAAAGACTGGTGTTCCCATGTTACCTTTGTACAGACACGATTAAACTCAATGTCACCACACAAAAAAAAACACTGAAATGCTGCAAAATCTGTCAACATTGAGATTGACAATAATAACTCCACTTTTGCCCATTGGCTCCACAATTGAGCGCACAAATCTTTTCAGACGCTAGCATAGCAGCACTCGCCTGGACCCACACACACACGGACACACACACACAAGCATTGAACCTGTGTATCTCAGCAGAAATGAGGTGACGCCCGAACGTGTTCAGCTATTAGACAATTAACCTCTGCGTTGCCCCCGGTAACACAGGGGTCAGCGTGCGGCAATAACAGCTACTCCATCCGCAGAGGTTAAATGGAACATATGGGTAAGTGTTTGTGTTTAATAGAAAAAGAATCAGGAGGCGAGGACAGAGACTGGACTGTGACCTTTTGCTTTGCTTCTACGGGTAAATGTGTTGCAAACGTGGATTCTGGGAGTGTGTGTTATTAACAATTATCGTCTGCTGAGAACATGCGTGTAACACAAAAAAACGACACGATAAACCACAAATAAGATGGAGGAATCAATACAGTCTGAAGGAACTGATTTGACAGAGTTTTAAGATGTTGTAAAGATCAACTGTGCTGCGACACGATATCAGAACATTCCTGAAAAACAAAATCGTGGTGGTTTATGTGTGCCAATGTTTTTTTTTTTTTTTTTTTTAATTAAAAAGGGGAAACAAAATCTCTTTCCCGAAAGTTGGTTTTCATAATGGATCATTTTAAGCTTAGAACAATGATCATGATTTCATGTGAAGGATATATAAAAAAAAAAAATGCAGATTAAGAGAGAGGGTGAAGTCTAAAGATACTATAGGATTTGGAGCAATTCTTATTTCCACCTCCATCATATATGATGTGAGACACGTTCTACATTTAGAGACAGAGGGCCTCACATTCAAAAAAGCAACTCAGGTTGGTCCGCTATTATTTAATTATAATTATTTCACTTTTTTTTTTCCATTATTCATATCTCTCATTCTGTCTGTAAACTGCACATGAATTTAATGTTTTGACCTTTCGCTTCCTCCTCTGAGACTTCCAGGGAAAGGCCATTGGACTCCACTTTTTTTTTTATTCCTTCCCCCAGGTTTTCATTGACTCAGCACTTCCATCATTTTGTGGGCGGCGTTCCACTCTGTATGAATGAGTGCGTCTCCCGCGGGGGGTTTCCCCACTGTCAGGAGCCCCAATGAGTGGGTGAGTCACAGCAGCAAGTCACAGCTCGTAGATTCACCATCCAAAGCTGTGTCGGAAAACAAAGTGGCCGTGTTATTATGTTAAGTCTCTCACTGCGTCATCCTGTCGGAGCTTTTGTTTCGGATGATTTACCTCCGCTGCAGAAGGAATCAGACCTTCACCTCTATTCTGATCTGCTCCGTTTGTTGATACGCAGAAACGCCGCAATACTGAAATTGAATTTGTCCATGTCGTTGTGTGAAGTGTATACTATTTTGCATTCCGACGTATTATTTATCGACATTTTGTGAATTTTTATTCTTATTTTGTATATTTTTCCTTATTTAAACCTGTCCACCAAGGCTGAAAATGTCCCCACAGTGGGACAAAGGGTCTTCTTATCTGATCTTTTATTATAATTGGTTTTGTGCAATTTGTTCATATCTTAATCATCGATAATTACATATATAATGTGAAATGTAAAAAAAAACAAGATATCACATATCTCCAGATCTCAGAGAGTCGTGAGTCCAAAAATGCAAAAAAAATAAATTAAATGTCTTCTCTAAGATGTAAATTCTCTGAGGCTCTGGGGGAACAATTTATCCAGCTGTTTTCCCGAAGAGCACGTGTTTACTTTTTATTTTCATTTCTCACATTCGGTTCCTCATGGGGATGAAAAAAAAAACAACTCACGACGTGAAGGGGGATTGTTTGGTCCTATTTGCACCCGGGGAACAGATGTCTGAGCCACGCTAATGGGAATTCAAATAACAGGCGAGTGTGAGCCGTTTCAGTGGATCAGTGGCGAGAGGAAGTGCCTCTGCACGTTAATCCTGATCCGTTTACTCACCGCAGACGATGAACCGGCACGTCGGTCGGGCCACTCGTTCCATTTATTTCCTCCACAGTGAAACGCACAAGTCAACAATTCACTCTGAAATAGTATGTAGAGTGTTTAATTTTGAGTGAAGAAAAAAAACAAAAAAAAAACAGGGTGCGATGGAACCCATCTGGATATACTTCAACCAGACATTGATGCTTATTATATAATAGAGTTTTTTTTTTTGGCATGATGATTTTTATACCATGAAATGAGAAACAATTAGTTCATAAAAAGAAAAAGCTGCAATTTTTATTCATCTCATCTTCACAACTATTCACGTTGGGCCTCATTCACCAATTCCCAATTAAAACCTCCTTATGCATTTATGCAAATTCTGTTTGGGACAAATGACATCCTGGATATTTATGTGTTATAAAAAAAAAGAAGTCCCAGCGAACGACAAGTAGTGACCGTGAGTTTGTGCGGAACATGGTGTTTCCATTTTTTTTCTTCTTCTGTTCCAGTGATTCAGTGATGCTGAGTCATTGTGAAAGTGTCTCGGCTGTGGTCATTGGCTGTCTGGGTGTCATGTCCTTCAAGTGTTTTAGTGTGTGTCTGTGTGTGTGTGTGTGTGTGTGTGTGTGTCTTGACCTATTTAAAGTGTTAGCATTGGTGGTGATAATGATGGTGATGATGATGACGTAGGGCGACTCCTCCGGCAACAACTGTTCACAAACACATGCGCCAACACACACACACACACATACACTTTTATTCAGACACACAAACATGTTGCACACATTAGTACAACAAAAAGTTCCCTAATGTTAACGTAATGTGGATAATTGTTTTGACCTAAGAATGGTTACGTCTTGCAGCATAGAGGAATTTAAAACCACCGGGCGTGTGATTTGTTCAGTTCACAAAATTCAGCTGCTGCAATAATAAAAAAAAATATTTTATTACACACAGGCGAGAATGATATTCGTTGTAAAGTACCAAAAATCGACTTAATATAAGCCAGACTCTCGGCTAGAGATGACAATGATGCAAAATAAGAATAAAATGGCACAAATTAACCAAATTAACTTTTTTCTGAGTGTCAAGGATTAAAACAGAGTTTCGCTTTCGGGTCCGAATCCATTTATCGCAATCTGAGTTTTCCGCTATTTTTCAAATGTTGCCGTTCAAAATCTAGCTTACATGAATCGCGATTTATGATCCTCAATATCTCTCGGAAGCGAGACCTCAGCCGTGGCTTTGAATTCTCTCCTGAGATCATAATCAGATTACCCTTTTTTTTTTTTCCTCTCTCATTTTTTTCAAAGAGAATAACACATTTCATCCACACAAAGGTATTTTTTATTTTTTATCGTGACTGGGTTATTGTGATGCAGAAAAAAAAACAAACACTTCTGTGGCAGATTTAACCTCAATAAAATCAGAAAAACAAAAACAACACAGAATAATGGGAGAAGATTTAAAAGATGGAAAAATAAAGTTTTCCTTTAAAGCAAAACTTTTCAAATGCATCTACACGCGCTGACTACTTCCTGTTTGTTCCATGAGCTCGCTCGTCCCTTTGATGTGTGTGTTGTGTGTGTGTGTGTGCGTGTGGGCAGGTAAATTGGCTTGTAGCTCATGTTCACAGATGGTACCTGTCACCATGACGCCTGTTGGTCAACAACTGAGCACACACACACACACACATAACATGAACCATAAATTAACATTAGCTCCAATGTCAAACATATATTTGTTTCTATTCACTCTCTCTCTCTCTCCTTTTTTTTTCATTTATTGTCTCCCGCCTTCCCGTCCACCCTGTGACTCCTCTTCCGTTATTTCCTTTCTTTTCCGGTGCACGTCATTAAAAAAGGTTTTAGGTCGTTGGACTAATGGCGAGTTCAAACGTTCAGCGTGTCTGACATGTGAAAAGGTTTCACGTGTTCAGGTTCAGGTGTTTCTTGTGTGCCACATTTTTTTAAATATTATATTATAATGTAAAAAAAATATATGTGTTATAATTGATATAGAAATGTTAGTCCATGCATAAAAGATGTTCCCGGTCCCAGACCGAACACGGTGGCTGACAGTGAAAGGTCAAAAATGTTCAACCTTTCCTTCCTAAAGTCAGATTTTCTGTTCGCTCTCTACTATTGTACAATGTGCACATGACCAATAAATGCTTGAATCTTGAATCTTGAATGTGAAAAGGTTTCACGTGTTCAGGTGTTTCTTGTGTGCCACATTTTTTTAAATATTATATTATAATGTAAAAAAAATATTAGTGTTATAATTGATATAGAAATGTTAGTCCATGCATAAAAGATGTTCCCGGTCCCAGACCGAACACGGTGGCTGACAGTGAAAGGTCAAAAATGTTCAACCTTTCCTTCCTAAAGTCAGATTTTCTGTTCGCTCTCTACTTCCCTGACACTGAAGCCAGAGAAACTCCATTTTATTTGATAACTTTGATATTTTGTAGATACCCAGAGAGACTCATTTGTCTTTGTGTGAGAGGGGAAACAATGGTTGAACTGTCACTGTTTGCTGAAGGTCACAGGTTCAAACATTTCAAGTCCATGAGCTTCATTTATTAAAGCGATAGGAGTGAAAGACTGAGATTTAATATCACGGTCAGCGTGGCGGTGGAACTGATTGGGTGAACCAGCAGCTTGTGTTTAATTTCCAACATCAGGTTAGGATGATAAGCTTTTTTATTTTATTTTTTATGCTAATGATGTTTTCTTGTGATTATTAGTTTTCTACCGCCTCCAGTCTCAACACCCGTCTCCAGATGTTTTCTTTTGTTGTCTGGCAGTTATTGTAATGAGTTGTTTTGTCATGGCTGTCATTTTTATTCAATTGGAAAATACTTTAATTTAAAATAAATAAATAACAATGTCTGTAAATAGCTGAAAAGTCCATGTTCTCCCTTTGTATATTTTTGAATTTAATGTTCAAATTTATTTGGGTTTTATTCAAGCCCGGTGCTCAGTGGTGCTGTGGTTGACATCCTGCTAATCCTTAAATTGTATACATAACGCACAGTCTTAACATCATTTCCATCCATCACTGTGTTTTTTGCTTCGTTGATCATAATATTCCACAGTACGAGTAAAAATAAAAAACTAAGAGTGAAAAGCTTTCCGCGTCTTTGTGTCAGTCATCACTCGTTTACTTCAACTTTGGTAAAATGTCAGTGAACAGAGGGGAGGCCATGGGCAACTACTGGCATTCACCACTGGCAGACACACACACACAAGTAGCCATACGTGACCTTTATAGACTGTATATAAAGCTACAGCCATAACCATAAGTAATACCTACTACTTGTGTGTGTGCACTGTATGTTGTGATACAGTTACAACAGTGTTCAAATAGTTTATTGAAATGTAAACAATTATAACTAATGAATGTGTGGCAATCCCTTGAAATTATCTCGTCAGGTGTAAAGAGGATTCACACCTTAATAAGAATTAAAATCATTTCTCTGAGATGAATCCTATATATATATATATATATATTTTTTTTTTACATATTCCATTTCTTTAGTGAGTTTAATAGTTTGCCCCAATTTGCCTCGTGTCCAGTTTGTGACTCTGCAGGCTTTTATCAGAAATCTCAGAGACATGCTTTATTTTAGAAAAAAGAAAAAAAAAATCATAGATTAATTGTGAAAAGAGCTTTTTTTTCACTCATAAAATCTGTGTGCCCTCACTCTGGGTTTTTCTCTCTGGGACTGATTCCAGACCAGAGATGTCTGCAGCATCAATAAATCAGCACTGTGACTTCCTGTTGCAGTGACTGGTGCACATTTTCTCTTAGCATGTGTCAAATGCATGTTTCTGCTGCGTGAATGTCCAAAGAAAATAAAAATTACAACATTCATGTCAGATAATTAAAGTTGATGTGTTAATGGAAATCCATCAGAAGCCATTAGTCTGTCATCTGAAACTGAAACTTTGTACTCAAACTGCCAAACAACAGTGTTTTGGTAATCAATCAATTTATTGAATCCATTATTTATTGGTTCATCTTATATCTGTTCTATCATTTGATGCATTTATATATATCTATTCATATATATACAGTATATATATATATTTTTGTATTATTATTATTATTATTATTATTATTATTATTATTATTATTATTATTATTATTATTATTATTATTATTATTATTATTTTTTTTTCTTTTTCCCTTCACACTTTTTAAATCTGTTCATCTCAATCCAATGCTGAGCGACTCACACAAATCTCCTCCAGACCATAATTAATGTTAACCTTTGTTTTAATATCCACATCTTACCCTTCACTAATGCATAACTGAGACCTGGTTGAGTAATTTTTATTATCCACACAATAATTGAATAATGAAAATGAATGATTTAATGCTTCAACATTCTTGGTAGTATCACCCACATGATATCACACACACACACACACACAAACACAAACACACACACACACACTTTACGGTCATCAAATTATGAAACCATGTGGACAAATGTCATGACATACAGTATGTGCCAGCTGGACAAAGTTATTTCCTGATTGATGGTGACAGTGTAATCCATAATCACAGTTCTTAGAAAACAAGCTCACAGACACACACACACACACAAAAACACACACACACACACACACACACACACTCAAACATGCACACACACAAGCATGCACGGCCGACTGTCAAAGAAGAACAAGTTGCACATTGATATTCATTTTGTCAAGTGTGCGACCAATCTGGAGTAAGTACTGTATGTGTGTGTGTAGGTGTGTGTGTGTGTGTGCGTGTGTGTTTGACACCTCTAATTTCCCCTGAAGATGCTCACAGTCACAGTGGAACACAGGAAGGAGGAGATGATACAGTGTCTTCCACAAATAACACCTTCTAAATAATAACTGTACCACTTATATAAATATGACTTCATAAATATGATCACTTTTTTATATTCTCATAGTTTTAGAAACAATAGGGACATTTGGTTTGTATTTATTGAATTTCTCTCGAAAAATACAATTAAAAATGCATGAATATCATTTTAGTGGGTGGCTTCAATAATTCAGAGTGGCAGCTAATCAGATTTGCAACACTTCATTCCCGTGCATGACCCCTGACTCAGCCAGGCTACATAATTCATACAAGAATGTCAATGCTCATAATAATTACCATAAGAAATAGCCAAACATCATCTGTGTTCAGAAACCTGCTGAGAGAGGAGACAAGATCAAAATATTTTTCTTTATTTTATAACTACAGCAGCAGCGAGGGAGGGATGGGGAACAAATAATAACAAATAAAAAAGTATATATATATATATACGTACCGAGAAGTTCACAACTTCCAAATAATGTATGGTTTAAATTTAAAGCTAATTAAAAAAATGGATTCAGAAAAAACTTTGTGTGTTTTTGGCCACGTCAGGTCTTCTATCTGCATCATGGTGCAGGATGGATGCCCCCCCCCCCGGAGGACTTCGGGGGTCTCCCTGATGGACTTTTTGAAATTTAGTTGTTTTCAGTGCAACGTCCTCGTCAGCTGTGAATCGTAACGAAATTTGGTCGAAACGGTGAATTTCTTTGACGATTATCGCCGCGTGACTTTTCATCTCGCTGCTCAAAGCTTTGATTTACGACCAAAGCGCTCCCGTCGCAGCGTGGCCTCAGACTTTTGGATTTTTCCCTTAATTACGGAGCAGATCTGAAGGTAACACAGAAAAAAATAATATGTATATATAATATCATTGTATTGGTTTTCTTGAGCTTCTCCTTGGCCTTAAGCATGCGATGTTTCTTCACAGAGGACTTTTCTTCTTTTTATCATTTTTTTAATCATTATTTTTAAATGTTCCCACTGCCGCTGAAGTGCATTCTGGGATCCATCATTCTTTAGCACAACCACAGCATATTCCTATTGAAGCCAAGAAAATCCGTCTTTTAAGCTCATTTACCTCAGAGTCCTGACTTCCTGTCTGCTGGCGTTTTATTCTTCTTATTATTCAGGGTGCCAGTCCTCCTCACTCCTTCCTGTCTTCACGCAGCGACACGTCTTTTAACAGGGGACCTTATTAGGCAGCTCTGGGACGGATTCCTCTCCTCTTTTTGCGAGACTCGTTCTTTCTTTCTTCCTCTTTTTCACTTCTCTTTCTGCCCTGCTTTCCATCTTCAACTCGTCCATTTCTCTCCCTCCAACCTTCTGTGGTGTTACTCTTTTATCCTCAGTCCATCGTTTTTTGTTTTTTTTCCGCTCAGAATTTCACTTTTTTTTTCCCTCTCCTCTTCTCTCTCTCTCCGTCTTTGCCCTCAGCCGTGCTGCCGTCCAACTGTCACACACATTTATTAACAGCTTTTGAAATGCAGCGAGAACAAGTTAATTCGATTTTTTTTTGTTAAAGCCACTTAATGAGAAACTGAAAACTAGAAATAATAGCGGTTCCTTGTTTACAAATGTCAGAATGCAGTGATTTGAAAAAACTAAAACACAATGCTGAAGCTAATGTGGGTCCAAACACAAGCCAGAAGTTTTGTTTGTGAAATGACATGCATTTACCTTGTATTGCATTGTCACTTGTGTTTAAATTGCATTTCACAACTTTAAAGACTAGAAAACTGAAAAAACGAGTTTGCAGCCAACCAAAAAAAAAACAAGGCCACGCTGTGATTTAAATTTTTGATAAATAGAGATGTTTTATGAATACAGCTTCTAAATCAGCTATTAAATCCTCGATCTAAAGAGCACACATTTGTATAAATCAACATTTTTTACGTTTTTTTTTCCATTGATTATCTGGAAGAGTCTTTGACAAACTTGGATCCAAACATACAAATCCATATCAACAGGATATTGAAAAGTTATTGTTTACCAGCAATATGCTCAATTTTCTCTAGGCGCTGACTCACAAGGACACAGATTAAAAAAAGGAAACCAAACACAAACAAAGGACCACAGCAGTTCCTGCATTTTTCTGTCCTTGTGCCAGTTTGTTTTTGTGTTTGTGTTTCTTCAGTTTATTGCTGCACAACACACAAACAAAATATGAAATGAGTGGTGGTCCTTGCCGTCTATGGAGAGTTTGTCTTCCTTTGTGCATTTTAGATTATTGGAAACAATTACTTATAGAATCGTACAAGTAGTAAACACAATCAGGAAGTTGGACAACAACACTCATACAAACACAAAGCCTTTGTGTGGGACTGTTGTTGGTCCATTATCGGATCCAGATGGTTTCAACGCGGCTCTAAATTGACATAATGCTGATATTTTTTGTGCTTCAAACAATGGATTATTCGAATCTACACATTTTTCATTTGGCTCGTTGAGATTTCCTTTCAAAAGTTTATTGTTTTGTCTTTACCAACTTTGCCAAGTTCTCCAAAAGCTAAATCTAATAATTGGCCCGCAGCCACACAGATAGTGAGAGGGTTAGAGCGTGGCATGGGCTCATCTTTCTCCCGTACAACCTTTTCATGGTGCCAGACAAATCCCCCTCTTTTTTTTTCTCTTTTTTTCTCCAAATGAAAATGGAAGGCAGATGCCGGTGACACGGGGTGCAAATAAAAAGACGAGTGCAGCCGTCTATTCATCTGCAAAGATGGAATTTATCACAGCAATAATATTGTTCATCAGGGCAACTTATACATCTAGAAGTGATTTAAAAAAATCGATCAATCAGACTTTACATAATTGTGACAGTGAGAAAGTCTGAAAAATAAATGTTGTCTTTCAAAGAATAGAGGCCATTCAGAATTCTATTCAACAGGGACTTTTAACTGAAACTAAATTTGAATTCCCCCTTTCATCCGTCTCATCAGAAATGTTCTGTCCATGGTGTGAACATCACACCATGGACCTTCACACTCAGTGAAGTAACACCGGAGACGTCTTCATCCCGACGAAGACTCTGACCCACTTACCCACGTTTTTTTTTTTTTTCCTTTGTGTGCTGGAGACCCAGACACATCATTTTTTCACCATCTCTCCTCTGGTGCATCCAGATTAAAAAAATCAAACACAATCCAATCACGCTGAAGGAAAGTGGAACCTTTGAGTGTTTCCTGTTTTTGTGTTGATTGAATTTTGCGCCGAGGTTGTGGCGCGACACAAACGTCACATGACCTCATTCTCTGTGAACGAGTAAACACTTCACTTGTGTGTGTGCGCTGTGTGTGGATAATGAGGCCTGCAATGTCAACAGTTGTGTGTGTGTGGATTCTAATTAATGAATGATCTAAAATCAAAGGGATTGTAAGTAGCTTGTTTTTGAAAGGCATGAGCGGTGACAAATCACAGGATATGCCACATATGCATTGATATACTGGAATTAACTTTTATAAGAATGAATATTTTTTTATTGTGAATACATCTGACCGTGTATTACCCTGTGATTACTCTGTGTTTAAAATATTCATTCAAATATTCAAATTCATGTTTTCAGAAGCCAAACGAGTTTGATTTTAATATCAATTTCAAATGTGAATATTTGCAAGTTGTGCCAGGAATAATTTGCTTTAAAGTGAATTCAACTCAATACATTTCCAGGATATTTCGTTATAGCTGATTGATTAAAGCCATTTCCGGTTGTTGCTTTATTTTTATGCAAAGTGTTTTTTTTCTCTCTGTACCTGAGGAAATAGTGAGATTGCTAGTGCTAGATTTTTTGTGCGACGTCAGCTGGAATCGTCTGCAGCTCCCACTCAACCCTCAGAGGATAAGTGCCATTGACAGCGGATGGATAAACGGATGTTTTTTGGACCTGTGACATTTGGAGCAGTCTGGCTTTACAGTGCCATGCTTATTATAACTTTACACACCGAGGAACCAGGAGAAAAAAAGCATTAAATCCGTCAATTCCATCCCATCTGCTTGAATGTAACTGAGCGTGATGTATTTTTAAAATCAAGATAAAAAAATGTGTTTTATCTTATCTTCACTTACGCTAGAAACACCTCACAAATAAAAAAAAAAGTGTTAAAAAAACAAAAATAATAAATAATACAAAAATAATAATATTGGGGCTTGCCGGTTATTCTGCAAAACAACATTCCATCAATCTGTCCCTGATAAATGTGGAGTTTATTTTTCCTATGAGTATCTATGTACATGTCTTCCTGTATAATAAGAATCGCTTTAGTAGGAATTCCGTTGGTGTATATAAAAAAACCCCAAAACATCTGTCCTTTTTAATTTTCTGAGTCCTTAACACACACAAGCAGGACGCACACTTTAATCTAGTTTAATATGCGGGAGTGTTTCCATGTGGCTCCCAGTGAATAATATTGAATTACGCTGTCAGTGTCAGTGCTATGTATCTGTGTGCACTCACATTAGTGTCCCTACTGTTTACTCTGTGTGTGTGTGTGTGTGTGTGTGTGACAAAATGCCAATGAAATTTAACCTGAACTCTTAAAGTGCTGGCAGTGATTCCAGCCAGAAAATCCCATCCTCATCAACTTTGTAAATTGGATTTTCCCCCCTCTCGCTCGGCTCCATTGTTTTTTTGTTTTTTTTTCTCTTCTAGCAACATTTCAATTAGACATACATGGACCGAAATAGACCACGCTCAGAGCTCAGAGCTCAGAGGAATTACATTCCTCCACGAAAGCTTCAAAGAGCTGTGGCAGCCATCTTGGATGCAAACTAATGGAATTTATTTGTTTTGTTTTTAGCTGACAAAGGAGCTGCCGCATATATAAACCTGCACGCACACGCACGCACGCACGCACACAGGCAATACAGATAGACCACTGCCCACACAAATAAGGATTTTTTTCAATCAAATTAGGTGCCTCTCCGGATGGGAGTGCATTAGTGAGGAATAAAGAGCAGAATAAAGTGGCTGCCTGTGTGTCTCTCTCATGCACAACGAGAAACCACCTCTGCAGCACGTTCAAGCGACGCAGATGAATAATGCAGCAGCGTTTAGGTGGGGTTTGCCCCTGAGCTTTATTAGCATCCTGCAAACTAACATGTATCCACGATCTTTCTAACTCATCAGTTTCCTCCCGGGGCGACGTCATGCTCTCGGTGGCAAGTGACAAATAAACTGAAAGCTCACCGCTTCTTCTTCTTTTTTTTTTTTCCTCTCGTCTTTCAAACCCGTGAAGATCAATTCTGCTGTGACCATGATGGTTAAAAGACCAAATCAATCAACCTCATGGATTTTTTTTTTTTTTACTTTCTGCACTTTCTGTTCCCTATGTTTCCTCCTCGATATTTTTCTCTCCTCATATTCATTCTTCAAAGCTTCTTCCACTTTAGAACCGATTTTGCATTTGCAGGACTAAACAGACCTTTGATGAAATTTTAAAGCAGAAAAGTAGCAAAGCTGTTTTTTCCAAGGCTTGTCCTCTGATATTTCATCCTCTCCCACATTCAAATTCTAGAAATATAAAATAAGCGCCAAACACAAATAAATAATGTAATGAAGCATTTAAAAGGCCACATTGATTTTCATCTCTTCTTTTATTTAGCGGTTTAGCAATTTTATCCATAAAGACAATGTAAGATGAAATGATGCAGTACCTATGCTGATTTAATATTTATTTTATTGCAAGCGATTGATTTTTTATAATGTTCAAATAGCAGCCTCTGCAACAGACCGTAAATTGAACAGAGTCAAATATAATTGAGTAAATACAACTAAATGCATATGGCCAGCACATAGGAAGAGAAAGGAAAGCAGTACTGCGTGTACTATTACTGCTGCAGTCGCTGATTGCTCTGTTGGCATATACATATTAAATGTAAGCCTATTTAAAGATGACATTTCTTTATGAACTGCAATTCGATCTTATGCCAGCGACGGATCACTGAGAAAAAAAAGAAAAAATTGCAGCTATGGCAGAAATCAGACCAAACAATCAAATGACCATTTGGGCTCAACTCATTTATTGCATCCAGGAACTATTTTGCATAAGTGCTCTCAGAGTCCATGTAACATCGTGAACAGACATAATAAATACTACGTCCTAGTTTCTGAACACAGAAACACACGCACACACTTGTTTGTCCAAAGTGGCGTGGTCATTCATTGACTTAATGCAGTCTATAAATGCAAACTCTAACTTTAATCAACATTTATATTTCTATCCGAAACCAACTCTTCAATCGCAAAAACAATCTGTGAAATGGTGAGTTGTGTCTCTACATGGTCAAAAAAATGAATTTGTCCTCACAATTATAGAAAGACCTTTTCAAACACTAATTTTCTCTTCTACTCATCATAAAATGTATGTAATCAAATAAATGAAACTTATAAAAACAATAATACACTTAGAAGAAAAATAACTTTGTAAACTAACCAAAACTAATTAAGTACATGAATTAAAAGGGCAAAGTATATATAAAAAGAACACCAATTAATAATAATAATAATAATAATAATAATAATAATAATAATAATAATAATAATAATAATAATAAAATTGTAATAATAAAATAGTAATAATAATAATCAAAGTAATAATTTAAAACATATCTTCATTTGAACGAGGAGCTTCGTCCTCTTCATCTTCATCATCACATCTCATTCCACTTCCTCCCTCTCTCTCTGCGTTCTCTCTCTTCTGTGGTTTTCGCACTTCAGGATCACTTGTTACTCGCAATATTTCCACTTCAGCCCAGTTTGTTTCCCATTATCAGCGCCACCTCTGAACCTCCTTCGCTTTTTTTTTTTCTTTCACTTCAGAATCAAACACCATCGGGGTGAAAAGCTCAGAGAAGTAAGTTTGTCAGATGAGTTATTTTAAGTGTATGAAGCCTCAACCGTTATATTTTTTCCCCAATCCTTAAAGTAAAACAATCAGACAAGGTCAAACAAGGTGAAAAATGAAACGTTTTTTAAATGTTATCCTTTTAGCACCAACGTTTTCTCCACACTTCCCATCTCGGTATCTCACTTCTTGTGAAGGGGCGGCCATTACTCAAAGATAAACATTGGCCCGCTATTTGAATATTTGAGTGTTAAAACTAATGTCGGGGGGCCAGTGACACAAACTAATGTGCTCCACATGAAGAAATGAAATAAATGATTGAAGACGCCAAAGCAGATCCAGCATTCATACTTTCTACATATCTTTAATTTAACAGCCTCTCCCGTCCAGCTGCGGGTTCAGGCCAGTTGGCTAATGTCTTTTTTTTTATGTGTTCACGATGCTGTTTTTGCTCTTCTGACATTTTATGTGTTGTTTATTTTTCTTAACAACTGCAGCAGTTTTATCGCTTGACAAATGTGATCTATAACCTGGCAACATTTGTAAATAATTAAAAAGGAATCTTCGGGGAATATTCAATTTATTTTCCACAATTGCCAAATGTAATTACAAAATTAGCTAATGAAACAAAAAACATGTCTTCCTGTGGGATATTCTACCCTCAGTGTATTCATCATGACATATTTCCCAACGAAAACGTAATTAAGGAATAGGTGGAGGAGGATTAACAATAATAATAATAATAATAATAATAATAATAATAACATACTTTCTACATATCTTTAATTTAACAGCCTCTCCCGTCCAGCTGCGGGTTCAGGCCAGTTGGCTAATGTCTTTTTTTTTATGTGTTCACGATGCTGTTTTTGCTCTTCTGACATTTTATGTGTTGTTTATTTTTCTTAACAACTGCAGCAGTTTTAGCGCTTGACAAATGTGATCTATAACCTGGCAACATTTGTAAATAATTAAAAAGGAATCTTCGCGGAATATTCAATTTATTTTCCACAATTGCCAAATGTAATTACAAAATTAGCTAATGAAACAAAAAACATGTCTTCCTGTGGGATATTCTACCCTCAGTGTATTCATCGTGACATATTTCCCAACGAAAACGTAATTAAGGAATAGGTGGAGGAGGATTAACAATAATAATAATAATAATAATAATAATAATAATAATAATAATAATAATAATAATAATAATAATAATAATAATAATAATAATAATAATGGATTAAAATAAATACATTTTCCTCTGCTGTGATTGTGCATCCCTTTCAAAGAGTAGTGTTACTATTTAAATACGATGATAATAAATGATAACGTAGTGATAAAAAAAATATTGCAAACAAGCCAGAAAAGCTAAAATCTGATTTCACAGTTGTTTTTTCCAGATGTTTGTGAATTTAAATGTGTTGGAACAGCATGGGGTTGTGTTCATCTCCTTTTATGTGGTGTGTGTTTTATTTTTAATGTGTGTGTGTTGGTGTGTGTATTTGTTGTGAGGATGCAAACCTGCATAACTACATGGTAGAAGGGATTCATTAATGTGTGTGCATGCACCACATACGTGTTGTGTTTGCGAAGTGTGTTTTGCTTACTACGTGTATTTTTTTAATCATTTTTAACTGCGTGTGTGCTTATTAGTCATTGGTAATAAGCTCCCTGTGGACAGGAATAAATAGTGTGAAGAAAAGCTGAGGAGAAAAAACTTCACCATGGAGCTTCACTTTGGAAACTAAAATGGTGTCCTGGTGCGCCGTGGAAAACAAAGCATGAGTGATTGTGAAGCGTTCTCACACAAATACACATATTACTCTCAGCAGGTGAATTAAAACAAAATATGGATTCTTTATCCTGTTCCACCTGCTGCGTCTGCTTCACTCTCCTCAGCGTTTATGTTATTAAACCACAGGAAACCCTCCTTGAAGATAGGAAGCTGGTCGGAGACCATTAAAGTTGTATAAGAGGAAGGTGCAGACAACAGTATAATCATAAAATAACCATAGAAACAGTTATTATCCTATATACAACACTTTTACTGTCTCAGATAACACATGTCTTCTATAAGAGGAAGGTCCTTATTTTATGTATTTATAATTCCTCCATCTCCCGTGCTGTAGAAAAATAATTACTGTTTTAAAAAGATCTATTTTATAACGTGTATTAAGCAGAGCAGGCAATATATATCCCAAAACTATTATAATCTGATTATAATCCACATAATAATAAAACTACTTTTTTTATGCTAAAATGCTAAACAATAGCATTGTTTTTCACTCTTAAATTGTCAATAAAAACATATGTTGTGTTGTTTAGGCTAATCACGAGGGGCCTTACATTGTTTTTCCTTTACGTTACTTTTTTTCCCACTACTATATTTCAACCTTATCGTCGCACGTGGCCATTTGCAGGAAGTCTGCGCTGTGATCAGTCCAGTGGCTCGCACACTTGGTGGCGGACGAAGGACGGAGACAGTTCCTATCCAAAAGCTGGTGGTGTTGGGAATAATGGGATTATGAGGATAGTGTCACTGGCAAAGAGCAACATGCTCCGACATACTTTAACCTCATTATTTTATAGACCATGCGCCAATTACTACATTTCCCTACACGCTGAAGCTGGTGATTTTTTGAATTTTTTTCCCCCCTTTAGGTGATTTTCACACAAATGTCCGAGAGCAGAGCGTCGGTGTTTCAGACTCCCCCCCACCCCCCCACCCCGGCGCCTGACCTGGAAAATGTGCCTCTTATAGCCACTTTGATGCCTCAGGGCACATCATCTGAAAACCAGCGCGCATCTGTCCGTGGCTAAATTAGCAAAACCTACAGTAGCCAACGTGGATAAATGGCCTCTTCCCAGAGGTCAGGGAAATGAAAATGGCTGGCCAGGAGAGCGTGACCCCAACGTGATGATTGTGATCATTTTTACCAAGTAATTTTTTCCCGCCAATAGCTGTAGTTAGTTTGGAATAGTTGTGATTTATTTAACACAGCATTCAAGTGTGTACTTTTCTGCAAAGTACTACACCACTCACTGAAAATGGAATACAACTCAAAATTGAACATTTATTTTATCAATAACATATTTTATGCAGAGAATGCATCGTGTCGTAAATATAAGCAAGACAGATTTGGACATGTTTAAAAGTAGTAAAGTAAAAAATTATTGTCCATTAAACTTTTTTTTTTTTTGCACCAGCGTCAAAAAAAATCAGCCATTTCATTTTGCCACATACATGTTCTACATGTATCAATACTATGTTTCTTTGGACACATGGAATACATGTGTTGCTTTACCAGCTTTCTTAGGAGCTTTTTTCATGACTGAAATCATTATTTTGATTAATAATTCACTGCCGCCTGCTGAGTCTGTGATCACCGTGTACCCCGTTGTGTTTCTGTGTTTGCATTCGTCTGAGTTCATTTGGCGTGGTGTTTATTGACATTTTTTTGCTATTTCATGCAAATTCAGTTGAAGAAAAGGAAAGAAAAAAGAAGAATCTTTAGAACTCCACTGCAGATTTAAATTCTCATTCTTGTTTTTTGGATGATGGCGATGAATCAGCTGATTGTTGATCCTCATCAAACCCTTCAGTGACCCCCCCCAGGTGACCCCGTGGACTCATCCCGGAGGAGACCGTCCCCCCATCAGGACGGAAATGATCCCACACAGGATTGGAGGTGATCACTCTGATTGATTTTCAGTGACCCGTCGCCGTGGAGACGAGTGGAACCAGAACCAGAAGACCTGAATCTAAACGGGATCGAGTGTGTCAGGACCTTTTTTTTCTTTTCAACACGGGTGAAGAACACGGTGATGGAGGTGGCATAGACCCAATCTTTAAAGACTTGAATCCGAAATACAGCCAAAAGAAAAGTTGGGAAAATAATGATATGAATTCATCGCTATAAATTAAATACATGAATAAACTTAAACTAATTCAATGAAAATAGAAGAAAAAAAACTTGATGTGAATACAAACAGTGTCTCAGTTTGTGTGTGTGTGTATCCAGTGTTGAGGTATTTAATACATCCTCAAGAATGGAGTTAGATAGACCAGGATAATGAGCTTCAGGAAATAAAATTCAAACTCAGCCTGTTAAATAGCCCCAAGTCCTTTGCTTCATTTATCAGCCTGCGAGCTGTTAATTAATGGATGTGGAGATGTGTGCGTCCAAGTGTGTGTGTGTGAGTCCGAAGGTGTGTGTGTGTGTGTGTGTGCGCGTGTGTTAACTCCCGTGCAGAAGTTAAATGATTTACCCACATGTAGTTAAAAGTTTCAGAAACTTCATGTGAATGTGTATGTGTGTGTCTGAATGTGTGTGTGAGAGTGTGTGTGTGAGTGTGTGTGTATGTGTGGAGGCACTTTAATTTTGTCTCATTAGTCTATGAGTAGATGTTGGTTCATGACTCATTACCAGCTCTGTGTGTGTCTCTGTGTGTGTGTGGTTTGCACACACTAATACATGCTAATACATTACAACTGGCTTTTTTAGTCTATATAAGCGTACAGTGTGTCTGCTGTGTGTGGATGCGTAATTGCAGACATACTGTAATTGACGAGTGGTTAAGACTATTCGTTTTTTGTTGTGTTATGCTTATTTTTTTGAGATACCAATTTTCGAAAATGTATGCAAACATGAGCAACATTTATCCAGTTGCTGTCATTAGAAATATGATTTTTTTTTACACTTTTCATCACGGATGAGCTGCACTGAAGAAGTAAGAGGTTTAGAATAAAAAGGAGCAAATACTGAAACAACCGTTTTGTTGCTGGTTTGGAAATCGAGACGTCATGGATTTGTTTTGGCGTGATAAAGACAATTGCGCGCTTCTGGTCAGGCGCGGCTTTTGCTCCACACTGCTCCGCTGGATTATCGTTTGGATTCCCGGTGGATTTGGAATGTGGCTGCAGTGGCCTGAGACCTTTCCACAAAGCTGATAACTTTGATTTATGTCCTGTTGATTCACTGGAGTTGCGTGGGCATTAAGTCTCGTGGTGTAATCACTTACAGCTGCCAGAGGGCTGCCAGGGTCACACAAACAAACACACGCACACACACACACACAGCAGCTCTACTGTCTTCAGATGATGTTCACATATAAACGATATATATATAAATAATTAGAGTAAAAGTTTGTCCCAGACCTGAGGTGAGGGACCACGTTTTTTTATTTACTTGAAAACTGGCTGTGGTCTATAATCTCAGATATTTCCGTTTTCTTTTGCACATGATTTATACATTTAAAATTGGTTATAACTTTTTAAAAGCAACTCTATGGATATTATGGCAGACAAGTAGAAGTAGGCGGTCTGCAGGATTTCGTGTGAGAGAAAAACAAATCCATTTTGCATATGAGCCGGATGAAATAAATCCATTCATCAATACGGGTGATTGGCAGCTCTCGTGTGAGAGCACCGTGTCCCACGGCGATTTCTAAGTAAAAGTGAAGGCGGCCGATTAGCTGATGTTTTCCTGAGGGTGCGCCACGGATGAGTGAACCACACGTCAACATCTGAAAAAAAAGAGAAACCTGCATGTCCACATTTGTCACCATTTGTCCTTGTCCTCCCTCACACGTCTTGGCTGTCACTTTGTTTTCTGCTGTTAAATAACGCAGAAATTCTATCAGAGAAGCAGCGACCGAGGTTACGCTTTTTTTTTTATATTTACCACTCGCCTCCACCCAACACTTCACGATGTGCCTCAGCTACTCAGTGAACCGCGAGTGACGCTAACGTGGAGCTGTCAGTCGGCGGGTGTCTGTGGGGGATCTATATATGGGACACGTGTTTTTCAACAACCTCCACATGAGCACAAAAATGGATCCACTCTACAAAGATGTTGTGGCGCAGCGTGTGTTAATGATGAACCCGGTTAAATCTACACATTTGACGTATAGTCAATTCTTGGTGTTCTGGATGAAGGGCTGCAGAGGGACGGCACTTTTTTCTTTTAAAGCGACACAGGCGCCATTAATAATTTGTTTATAAAAATATAATTCAATCAATTCCATTGCTCTACTACTCAGCTTCGGTCCGGGCCTTTTATTTGATTTATTTGTAAAACATCATTTATTATAAAGTATTACTTTCTTTCAGACAAACCGAAAGATGACCCTACTCCCGTGTTTAACTGATGAGCAATAGACGAATTATTATTATTATTATTATTATTTTATTTATCTGCTGAAGGCTGGCTAGATGAACAAAAAAAATATATATATATAATAATCACCGTAAAACTTCACCAGATGTTTATCTACAGGCCGATAAACGGTGGGATGAAAAGCTCTTTAACTTCCCTTCCTGAACCTCCGCTGACAAATCACACTTAATTTCCACTGAGGACTGAAATGATTAAGTGGCAGCGCTGCAGATTGTATTTTTCCATTATTAATTGGAGTCTCCGGTGGGGTCCGCAACATCACTTCTCCATCCTGTGATAATATGTGGACCCCACAGCATTGTGTTTGTCCACGCTGATCAGCTGACGCGTTCAACCGTCCTTCAGGTAAAATACGAAGAGTCAATTCAGTCAAAGTTACATTTTTCAGATGATTTAGCTGTTTGCCTTATTCTTGTACAAGTATCCAGTGTGATGTTTTTTCTTGGCTCAGCCCCAAAATCTTTGAGCGTGACTCTGATTTCCTCTGTCAGTGAGGCAGAGATTATGTTTTTTTTTTTCTCTCTCGCACTTAGGCTGCATTTAGCTCCGTGTCTGCTTATCCTCTCTCACTGTCATATGGCTTTGAATACTCGCGCGTAGTTCACCACTCTGAGAAACGCTGTTTGTCAGCTCTTGCGAACTGGCCAGATTTTGAAAAAAATAACGGGACGTGGCCCATCGCCAGATTCAGCCGTGTCCAATTTCCACCACCTCCCAATTTTTTTTTCTGACTTTATTTTGTCCTCAGTGGTTCACACCATGATGCCAAACAGCAGAGCCACAACTTTTCTCCATTAAAGCGATGGAGAATGAGCGATGACACCTGCGGCTCTAATTGAGGACGATGGTCTGCCTGAAATGTCACCGCCGTCCTCCCATTTATCACAGAGGCCACCCATTATTGAGTCTGTGCCATTTTTAAAAAGATGCTTGTTCAATAATCAGGAACCCCGGTGCTTTTCTCTTCTGCTTTGTTCAATTCTGTGGAAAACACAAAAGAGCATTTAACTTGAGCTTTCACGATTGTATTTCGTCTACAGCAGACTACATTAAACAGCCAACAAATAAATAAACAACTGGGGAAACGGAATGAATGCAGCTGCTTCCACACAGATGCGAAAATAAATAAAGAAAATCAAACGATGCGACACGTGGAACAATCCTGAGCCGATCCAGCCAAGGCTGATTTCTTTATTTAAGATAAACAGAAGAAAAGATGGAAGTGACTTTGAGGAGTGAGAAAAGCGAGAAAAGGAGAAAAAAAAAGAGAAAAAGAGAAGAGCAGATTCCTGAATGTCAGAGGCGGACGTGATCAGACGCTTTGTGGTCAACACAGAGGGATGATATTCGATGGTGACACTGCATAAACACCTCATTACACGGATGGATGCACAGTGGAGAGTTTGGTGGTGCAGACTGATGCGGTCACATGAGTCGTCCTTCCATATTTGAAGTTGCACGTCCATGTTTCCTTCCCAGCTCACAAACTTAAACTTTTTTTTTTTTAACGTTTAGTTTCGACGTAAAATAAAACCCAACTCAAAAATTAAGTATAAAAGATTTTTCTTTTTTTTTTTTTTTTTTACCTCCATCCAGTATACTTCATGAGTCTGACCTGTCATGCAATTTCAAATCAATATTTTTTTCCTGGATATTGAAATGAAACCAATTTCAAAGGCATAAGTAGCTATCTGTACATGAAATCAGCACGTTGATGATAACGGGCTGTTTCCACGGCAACATGCATATGATTAGAGGTCGTTGAGGTTTGGCGGTCCCGTCCTATCAGCCAACATCGATAAAGAGAGAGAGAGAATCTGCTCTCTCTCTTTAACTCTGGGATGTTGACACCGACATGAGATGATTAGATTCATATAAATGGAGAAAATTATACTGTACACGGGACGATGATTGATGGCTGGGGAGCACACAGGTTTCTAAAGATTGACGTATTCGTGTACTCTCTAATTATCAACCTCGGCTTCAACCCTGATATTATCTAAATGTCATATCTATTCTAATATCATCCTGGTGACAATCATCCAGCAGCTTGGGGGGTGCGAGCCAGGAAAAAAAAAAAAAGCCCAAACTCCTAATTCGACTTCGTAATTAACGATTCGAAAAAACCCAGCATCCAAGGCGTTGGATTGCGGTTAATTTCTTCTTCCCCTCCCCTCCCACACACATTTTATTAGGTTCTGGCCTATTTTATGCACTAAGAGTCACGCTGCAAGTGAGATCAGTTAAAGGCGTGGGAGGGAAATAAGTCATGATGACACTTTCTAAATATGTTCCACATATGAGTCTAAAATCGTTCCGTGCCTGTGGGCAGATAATAAGTCTCCATAGTGTTTTTTTTTTTTTTTTTGTCTGGGGACGTGGACACCTTCCGCTGCTACTGTGTTGGGCTGATATTGGATTTTAGAAGGTTAAGATTTAATTCATTACTGTAATGTGTAAAAGTTTGGTATTATCCTCTACTCATCATCTCCTGATCCCCACTCGGATTTTGTGTTATGCCGATGACACAAGTGAATTTGTTGGGGTACTTAGAGAAACCTGATGCCGAATAGTCTGACTGTCCTGCAATAAATCCTCCAATTATGAGAAATGTTATTGACTCTCAATAAAGTTGTTTGCTATGGAGAGAGGTTTTTTTTTTCTAATGTTTGTTTTGTGGCTTGTAATTGATGGAGATGTTGAATTGTACAAGGTGAGGTGCTCCTTACAATTAGTCAACTTGAATTCCTTTTACACAAGATGGACCAAATATCACTTTTTCAATTGACCATTAAAATAAATCTAAGTCCTCCCAAACAGATTCAATAAAATAATCCTCATTACGGCAGGATTTATGGCAGACCTGCTCCATTTTACTGCATTCGTTTTATGTAGGTGCTCCTAATCAATTGGTGAGTGTGGATGAATTTAATTAGTGTGTGGAATCATAACAACACTTTAATATTATCTCTATCTTCTCTCTAAAGCTGTAGATTCACAGGTCTTGAATCTGTGTTTTCGATTAACATTAAAAAAGAAAAGTGTCAGGATTTTTGTAAGTAAAACATTGTCAGTATACACGATAGAAAATAAAGCTCTTGACTTTTGCCTGGTGTGTTTGTGTCTTTTTGTAGATTGTGTCTCCAGCTGTTCCAGATTTTCCCCTGATCCTTACTGCTCACCTGTTGCTCATTCCCCTGATTTTTATCAAAGTTAAATTACTGCACTTCCAGCACCTGCTGTGATGAGCTCACTCAACACAACAGAGAAACTTTAGCTCACATTTAATGAAAAAGACACAAATTTCTCTTCGAGTCATTCCAAACACGCACTGACTTCTTGTGGCATGCAAATTATTTGGCAAAAAACACAATTTTATACTTCCAGTCAAGGCAAAGTTATTTTAAGGTCGGTTTTAAATGTGTGTGTGTATGTGTGTGTGTGTTTGTGTGGCACGCTAACATCAGTGTGTGGCAACAACAAACTGTGATATTTCACACCTTTAAACTTCACACATGGTTTAATATTAGCACATTTTCAAAGACACAACATTTCAACTAAATTTAACAGAAAACAGATTGTTTTTTTATTATTATTATCACACAATCTGATGATTAAAGGGATTTCAATGATCATTTAGTGATATATTTTTTTCACGATCTGCCAGTCACAAAAATATGTATTTATTTTTATTTTTTATAAATTATGGATATCTGAAGCAAACTGGCTTCAGATTTGATCCCTTATGCTTATTTCAACATTGAGTTACTCACATGAACGTAGCCTGATTTTTGCGTGTGTGTTTGTGTCTGTGTGTGTCTGTGTGTGTCCCTCTATTTAAATTGAGTCAGATGATGGAGGACGGTGGAGTGACAGGGAGGACGGGAGCTCCTGGCGGAAGAAAAGCGTCTCCTCGGTGGGTGTGGAAATGAGATGGTTATTGACATAGATGGAGAGAGGTCAGAGAGGAAGGAGGGCTGATGGGAGGATTAAATGTCATAACAAGGACGGCGGGAGTGAAGACTGAGGAGAGGAGGAAGAAGGACGGATAAGGATGGACGGAGTAATGAAATGAGACAGGATGAGGAGAAAAGAGAAAGTTAATGATGAGGAAGTTGGTCGAATGTGGATTTTTTTTTATTATGTTACTCTCGGGTGACTCCTGAGCCCTTTGAAAGGCCTATCTGCACCATATTCAAGGAATGCTTAAATGTAATCTGATTAAAGTAATCTATGACTATTGGAAGGCTTTGAAAAAACAGTTTTCAGCTGAGGAAAAAACACAATATTCAAAATTTAGAATCGACCTCTGATGCAGATGAATAAAATGACTTGGTTGTTTTGGTTAATTAAGCCGTCATGAATTTTTATTTCATGAAGACTTTTTTAAATGTCTTTTAGGACCCCATAAAAAATGCTGAACAAAAAAAAAAAAAGACTGATAGCTCCCATAGCTCTGGTTCATTAGCATAAATACATGGAGGAAAAAGGGGAGAGAAGAGGCATAATGAAACAATCCAGCAGAGTTATTCCATGCATGAGAGGAGCAGTTACAGAAAGATTAAATGGAACGTTTTTACCTACATTATGCAAAAAAAAAAAAAAAAAAAAAGCTTAAATCATGAAGTGGAGCCGGAACAGAGAAAACGTCTAATCAAGTGTTCCACGGCTGAAATCACAGTGATTGTTGTTCTGCTGCCAGCTTTAATCCCCGGGGAGAAAAACCGTCCTCAGGAGCCACAGACATCCTCAGACTCTGATTACCGCTTACGGCGCGAGCTGGGATTGATCACAGCGTTCATTAGGCAAGGCGGGGGGGCGGGACTAACGGCAGCTATCATCGCCGCCACGGGTCCGGACACCTGTCAGTCAAACAGATGAGTCACTAAATACCGTACATTTATCTTTACAGCTGTAATGGCTGATCTGTGTGGCTCACAGTGGGGCAGCAGGACGACATGAGCTCCAATCGCTAAATATACGAGAGACAAACAACGATTTGCGTTGCGGTCGCACCAAAGAACAGCGGAGCAGATGAAAAGTAAGAAAAAAGAAGTTGTTTTTAATATCATTTATAGAATGTGGTCCAAATGATCTGGTCAATCGCTGCGTGAAGTCAGCATAATTAGCCCTTTCAAATATTTTGGAAGCAAATTCCACATACTTAACTTTTTATTTTAGATGTAATGGATGAATAAATAAACGTTTCTCTAATAACTGAAGTGACAAACAAGGGAATGTTTGATTTGAGCGTCTTTTTCATTCCAAATTCATTTGCAGCTACTCAAAACATGTTTTGGTATTTATTTGGCCATTTTTCAGTCCAAAAATGAGGAAAATATAAGACAAATTTTACTCTTCGAAAAATAAAACTTGAAGGTAAAAGTCCAAGACAAACAAACAAGTCTCTCACCTTGGATTCGTGACTATGATAAAGGAGGAGGTTCACTCTTGGAGAACGGACGTACCACAAATAACCTGATGGTCCTCTTAATGAAACAGGTGCAATATAAATTCTCCTTTTTCTCTGACCTCGAGGACAATGGAAAGGACAATCACCCTAATGGAGAACACTTCCTGTTTTTATTCCCGGCAGCGTGTACATGACCTAACAGAACAGTCAGCGGACCTGATCGTACATTTGTTATTTCTTATTTCTTATTGATCCAGTTTAAGGTCACATTTCCAAACTATACCACAGGCTAAATAAAAGTGTATATCCTGAAAAAATAAAACTAAAAATACCGGATAAATCAGACTTGGCATTTCAGGGGGCCGTAGGGCTTCAGCTTTATGCGGACAAATATTCCAAAAAAGAATAAAATAAAAATAGGTTCCACCATTATTGTCATTCACGTGGACAGTTACCCAGAAGCCCCAGACCCTGATATTTAAAAAGCTTGGTCCTGCCTGTCGGGAGGGGGGGGGGGGGGCAAATTGGTACATTCACACCAGATTGACCTCTCTCAACGTTCACAGCTATTTTACAAGTCAAACTATTACTTTCACACTTGCATACAGAAAGAGAATTTAATAATTGATCCCTTTATTTCTCTAAACCCCGTTTTTAAGACTAAGACTTTTTACTCAAACAAAAGCAGATATTTAGATGCCGGATAACAGGAGCGTTAAAATCCTGATAAATGATGTTTAATAGCCCATCTGTTTTTTTGTTTTTTATAAGAAGAGATTTTAAACAAAAGGCCTCAGCCACCAATGTTCAGAAACGTGTGCTGAAAACCAGAATTCATGTTTTTCTATTTTCCTCCTACCTCATTAGAGCGGGAACAAACAACAATAAACAAAAACAAAAAAAACAGACACTATGACAAACCAACGCTTCACATCCCATTTACACCCAATCCCCAGGTGGGATCCAGGGTGACACAATCAGGGCAGAATTCACACGTGGAACGTGGAAGGTGGATGGATTTACTGTTTATCTTCAGCCCGGTGGTTCAGAATGGGATTAAAAGGAGTTAATCCATACAATCCTCTTCTGTGGTGTCTGAAATGTTCTCAGCTATAATGAGTATGAATGATTTTATGCTTGATGGGATTCAGATGGTCAGGGGATTTGTTTTTTTTCCATATTTTTTAGCACTCTGGGGATATGTTTATTGCTCGTATGAATGTGTTGTCCTGTACCTGGGTGGTTTGGCTTCTTTTCGGTGCAGTTTTGTGATTTAAAGTGTGGTTATACGAAGCTTTATGTCTGTACTCTATAGAATAATTCCATTTTGGATTAAATGCAAATATTATATATTATAGAATCTACATGAAAAATGTGACTTGATGACATGCTTATGAAGGTGAAGATTCTGCAAAAATGCAAATCAGTTGTTTTAAAAGACTGTAAGATATTCAAATATTGATCAAAAATGGGTTATTATGCAAAAATGGATAAAATAGTAAACATGCTAGGATTAGCCTGTGAATTAGCCTCACCTATTTGAAATCACTGTCTAGTTTATTGGATTTGCCTCTCAAAATGAAAAGACTTGGTATATTTGACCCTGATGATAAAAATAAATATTTTGCCAACGACGCAATATTAACCTAAGAGCAGTGTTGAAATCTGAATTATGGGAATTGAGCGACAGGTTCTCCTTTTCAAGGACGTGTAATAGAACTTTTAGAAATCAAATTTCACAAATCATCTGATTATAAAATCGTGTTCTGACTTAAGTGAGCCAATTTTTTTTATTCTGCCGTGGGCCAGGCGTTTAAATGCAAAACTTAAACACTTGTGAATGTAATATTACTAAAAAAGAAATATATTCATGAAGATGGCCCATGGGGCCCCTGGAATAGCAATGACATAAATATACTCCTTTGCCTCCTCGCTCTGTCTATATTTCATCCTGGACTCACCTCCTCGTTTTTTTTTTTTCCCACTCTCCAGCTCTCCGTTGTCGAACACTCACTCTTTCTCTTGTTATCCGTCCAGTTTTAACCTTTCTCCCATATCTGCACGCTTTTCATCCAATCTCTCTCTCTGTCTCTCCCCTCCCGGCACAGATGGGTAATCACTCTTCCCCCCCCGAGTCCTAACAACCGCTTTGATTTGCACTTTCACACTCCGGCTGTAATTCATAGCATGGCTGTTTATTTAAATCAGCAGAGGCGCATATGTTTCCATGTAACATGAAATTTATTTTGCCTAACGTCTGTCTCAGCTTATATACGGGTACATTTATATGCAGTAATAAATAAATAAAAAAAAGCAGATTGCAGCTCCTTGTGAGTCCAGTTTGGTTTAATCTTCACTTTGTCTTTGCGGAAGTGATTTTTTTTTTCTGTCTGTTAGCATGCATAGCTGCACATGTATGTTTGTATGTATGTGTGTTCCTTGTGTGAGAAGATCAATACTTGGCCACAACATTTTTCCTGTGGTGTAATGAGGTAACAGGCTTTATCCATACTCACAGACACGGCTCTATAGACTACAGTGTCTGAATGTTTAACATTGTTATTTACTGCTGCCTGACAAAAAATAAATAAAAAAAAAACATTTTGTAATTTAACAAGGTGGATGTCTCCCTGAGCCCACAGGACATATTTCAGTATGCTCAGGATGAAGCCGTTTCTCAGAAAAACTGCCAAACTGCATCCAACCAATGTTTGTGACAATAATTCATTGGGATATGAGATAACTGGTTTCAAGGCCATTTGGAAGTAGAGAATTTTGAAAATAATAAAAGAAATTGCCAAGAAGAAAAGCAAAGAGTATACAGACATGCTAAAATGCTATCATTTGACAATTAGCATATACATCCAAACAGTCAAACAAACACAGAAGTTTAGTTATAAACCCGAGTATTGGATCAAAAAGTAAAAATATGGTGTTATGTGTGCGGGTGTTTTCAGCCAGAGTTGCACACCTCAGCCCTTTAAAGGAGAATAAAGCATTAAATGCACAATGTGAAGTGTCAGATCAACTCTCTGTTGTGTTTGCTTAAACCAGCAGAACTGGACTGACACACGCAAACACACACACACACACACAAACACGCTATTACACTAGAAACACAAAAGTAATTCTCCCACTGCAGCCCTGCAGGTTTTTGTGATTGTATTATTGTATACGTCTTATGAGAATAGTGTGTGTGTGTGTGTGCTGTGTGTGTCAGGATGCTTGGAGGTACACAAGAGGCGAATGTGTTTGATAAAACATTTTAAACAATAGAGGAGGCTCTGGTTTCAACAATCAACAATCCCAGAAGCAAACAGAAGAGCACAACGCTTTGAGTGAACAGCTGACGTGTGGATGAGGAAAAGTGTATTTTATTTCCTCTGAGCTGGATTCATGTTAAACACACACACACACACACATTGTTAATGCAACAACCATAACCGATGTTTATTTCATGTTCTATTTCCTCCTGGAAACCTGGACACACAGCGTTCATGCACAGAACATCTGGTAATATTTTACACTTAAAAACAAAAAAAGAGAACAAAAGCCCACCATCTTATTTCAGCTGAAGAAAATATATTCAATGCATTCAATACATCTAGTAGCGTAAAGATGAGAACCCGCTGCACCGTCTGCTGCTGATATATGGAATGTAATTTCCTGTTTGTGCACAGTGAAATGCATCTGATCCATAGACAGGTTGTACTGTATATTTCAAGATTTTCACCACTCACTGATTCAACTCTTTTTCCAGTTTATTGCCTCAGACTTTATAGGACGCACTAAAACACCTTTTTGCCTGGGAGCTTGCGGCAGTGATGGTTGGTGTTGGTTGTGTTAGTGTTGTAAAGTACATTTTTTGATTATCTTTAAAATGACGTTTAAAATCATATTTACCGATGCAGACAGGCTGCACACAAAAGGCATCTTTAGAATATAGTCAAATATGGATACTGATAGTGAATCACCTTCAGGAGCTTGGAAACTTTTCTTTCCATTGAAAATAAGCTAACCACTAGAAATGAAACTGGAGTTTTTATTTTGATTATTTCACTCATTTTTAATTAAGTTATAAAATATATTTCCAGCAAGGATTGTGGTTAAGTAGCGTCAATGTTCGGAGATGCTGATTTGTGATTTGTGCAGAAGATGACACGCCAAGCAACAAAAATATCTTGGATGTTTTTTTGTTTTTTATTTTATTTTCCTTATTTATTTATTGAACTATAAAATATTTAGAATCCAGACAGTAGAAGATGTTTGTGGAATTGGTGGATTTACTGAGGCAAGTGATACCAGCCATACAGTGAAACTGGAGAATAAACACGGTGATTATACTCAATGTGTAGAAGCTTGCCACAGCCGATGTAAACAAAGCAAGATGCAGCATTAATAATGCAATGATACTTTATTTACACAAATCACGGAAAATACAGTGTAATCCCTGAATTACAGAGTGTATATGATCACAATAACACACGGTAACATAGGAATAGTAGGTCATGAGTGAATGTAGTTGATTTGCAACCTGCTACTACACCTATGGAATGAATACATTCACTACATTAGTATTCATTCATTTACCGCTCTGACATATTCTCAGACACAGGTTTTCATGAAGGAACTTATAGTAAACAGAGATATGGTTACAGACCATAGATGGAAATCCTGATACTGTGTGTGATAGCATGAAGGATGGAAGATGTGTGTTATAACCCATGAGGCATGACTCCATTTAAAATGTAAAGAAAGAAGATCTCAGAAGGCTTTTTCCATATCTCAACTCGAGTTGAGAAGATTGGACCGAGGCAGATGTGGAAACCTTCCCGGAGCTTCTGGCCTATTTTTACGGGAAACATGAACTCTCCTGAGGCGGCTGCGGTAAACACTCAACACCAGGAAGATGAGATCTGTAAATATCCAGCCTGCTGTCATGACTATGGATCCGTGAAGGAGATTTCAAGTCGCAAACGGACGTATCACAACACTGTTGCCGATAACAAACTAATCCGCCTGGATACAAGACGCAACCAATAGAGCCATTGAATCATAAAGTCCATTTTTATGAATAATAAGCAGCTTTTGTTGGTTAATACCTGCTAATAGACGTCCAGGAGCCCTCAGGGTCATCCAACTTGTCAAACTGGACCACCAGGAAAAATCACAATCTCATTTTCTCTTGGTTGTGTAGTGACAAAGTTGTGTCACTTGTGCAACATTTCCTCTAGATTGGCAAACAGATTGACGTTGGGGAGCCAATCAGGACGCCAGTGGTTTCATCATCTATCATCACAAAGTGCAATCAGCATCTACTTGATGTAGCTATAATTTGAACTGCTGCTGCTTTTATTTCTTTTAATTATAGAGGAGCAAGAGATCCTTATTTGCAAAGACCATATTAAAAATAAAAATATAGCATTGAGTGCCTTCAGACACGTCTGAATTTGAAGAGCTTTTTCCACATGTTACGATTATCCATTAACTGCACATAACTTCCCTCGATGGCGGATGAATGGACCGAATAAAACCCAAGATGTAAAAAAAAAAGGTCTAATCGCAGAAACCCAGGCACGACAAAGAGCAGACGGCTCTTCTTTACATTCGCAACTCCACCATGAATTTCATTGCACTTTCTTCAATAAATGTCTTTTTTTTTATTCCAGGTCGTGTCTTTGGTGTAGGCTCCGCCGTCATCTGGTGGAAAGTTGCGCACGTGTCACATTAACTGCCGTCTGTAAATCAGGGTTAATTACCCTCGTGGCCTCAAGGTGGCGACCGCAGACTCAGGGGGAGGAAGTTTTCCCTTTTCCTGCAAAAATGAACGTCAGAGAAATGGAGGGAATTGATTTATTGTAGAGTTGAGGGGCCCTCGAAAGTTATTATTATTACCATGCGCGCACCAACCAACATTAGCAAGTATTCAAAATATATCAAATACGACAGACAAGGGTGCGCGATCACCATCTGTGTCTGGATGGCAAACATACTGTGTGAAACAGGAAGTTGCAAAAAAGCCAGAGTGAAATGTCGACTTTATCTATTATCATAACATTACATCCCATAATTATAACACAAACAGGGGTGGATGAGATACAGGATTAGACCCCCCATATGTCCAATATAGGTACCCTACTGTGATTTGGGCTAAACTTGGTCACAGAGAGTGGATTTTTAGTGTCTCACGACTTGCGTGTGGGTCATAGATGTGTGTATATATATTTATTTCTAACAGGATATTAAAACCTCATCGTGGCTGATAGCTTGTGGATTTTTTTTAAAGCTCTATGATATTGTAACTTCTACGAACATAGTTGTGCAGTCGCTAATGGTCGCGATAGATGTTCATTTCACAGCTGGCCTTTAAATCTTGAGCCCCTGAGCTCAGATGTTCCTCTCCAGCTTGTAGTACGATGGATGCGGAGAACGTCCTGATATCATCTGGGATCTCCTAATGGCTGGCGGGTTGTGAGAGGAGAAGCAGGCGAGTCGCCCGAGGGAGAAGAAACGAACAGCGCTTTCTACTTTCACCCCGCGCTCGGTTAGCGTTTCCTTTGTTTACTTATCGATGCGGATTGATTTTCACTCTTTGGTCGAGTGGACGGAATATGGGCCGGACCGGGAATCATTTCGGGAAAGACATTTCTACCAGACGAACGCAGAAGAAAAGTTTGGAGGACATTTCGAATCATTTCCATTTTCATGGGAATCAAATCTGAAACTGAGGAATCAAATATTCCAAAGTTTTTTTAGTTTCCTCAACTGGTTGATTTCAGGTCCGGCAGGAGGATCAGACTCTCCGGGTGAAGGTCTTCTACTTTGTTGGGAGAAACTTGAAATTGAATAAAATCAACATTAACCAATAGGAGGATATATTTTCTCTCCTGGGGACACACACTCAAGATTATTTCCTGATGTCTTAAAGGAAATTTGAAAGAAAAAATAAATTATAACAATTTATTTCTTTATTTCTGGCTAATATATTAAAGTCATTAACAGGCCCATCACTCAATATCATTTAAATTTGGTTTGACCCCAGAAAACCCTTTAAAATCTTTTTTGAAATTATAATATATATATATATATGTTTTATAACGTATAAGCATGCTGTATTATAATAAAACCATAACTTGGGCGTCTTCAATTTCTCGAAATGTGCAGGATGCTGGCGGCACATTAAACAACTTTAATGGCTAGGAACTGCTCTTGAATCCGTAAAAATAAAATGTCAAGGTGAAACATAAAGCTTTAACAGCTCTGAGGGGAGCCACGTCTCGTTCTCAGGCAGCCGTGGAGTCACCTTGGAGCAGAAGCGCTGACATGACGACAAGCTTTTGCATAGAAACCAGACAGTGAACACCGTCTTCGTGTGTACTGACTGTATAATAGTTTATTATAGTGTCCTTCATTCCCTTCACCCCAGTCACTGAAAAAAAAACATCTCTGAGTGTAATAATCCTAAACAAAGGTAGGACAAGGTGATATATATATGATTTTGTCATTTCCAAAAAAAAAAAATCGAAATAAAAATACACCACCCATACATTCACAAATCTTTCAGTTTTGTCATTTATGCAGTTTTAAGTCCAAGGATGCACAGATGAGCAGATGAATGCACGCTATGGACCAAATATAAAAAAAAAATATATAACGTTTATTGTCTCAAAAATACAATGGCGACATCATAGTTCCTGAGAGACACATTCTGGAGGAATTTTAAATTAGATTTTTTTTTATTATTAATTCTTCTTATTTTTAGTATTAATGGAGGCGGGTTCATCGGAGATTAAAAGGAACAAATGAACAACTTGGATTAATGTTAATACATTGTACTTATTGAGATTATTGTCCATATCTTGAACACGTCATTTCCCACCAGTCTTTTGTTGGCTATAATGTGCACGGGACCCTCGGCTGGAGCTATTAGGTTTAACATACGCGTGGACACATTCATTCATCTTAAAGCTAATTATCTAACCAATCATCCATTAGTGGGACGAGGGGAAGGAGGCCTAATGACCAGGGCTTGACCCCGAAAGAGCTGGGCCACAGGGTGTGCGTGTGTGTGGACATTAAGAGATTTTTTGGGTTCTTTTGTGAAGCTTCGGAACATTTAATTTGTGACAATATAACAGACACTTCACTAAAGTGCTAAATCTCCAGCTTTAATTTCATGGGAATGTTTCTTCTAATAGATAGTGTCCAATGCTCAATGGGTCAAAAGTAATTGGACAGACACACTTTGGGTCCAACAATGAGGTTCCACTGCAGACGTAATTGGCTACAGAGGATTTTTTTTTTTCCCCGGTTTCCTTCATGCTAAGAATCAGAAGCTGTCTGGTCCGAGTTCCCTCCGGTTGTGTGAACTGATTTAATCTCACTGGAGATTTGAGATTTTCCACTTTACACAAAAAAAAGTCTGCGTGTGTGTGCGTACAGTGCTGACTCACTGGCTCTCAAAGGTGACTTTGTGTTTGTGTTTGCTGTTGTGTTTTTCATTGTGTGTGTGTGTGTGTCACTGTAGGTTGCGATGGTTCACGTAAATCAGGGATTTTTTTTTTTTCCGCCTGTGTGTAATAGCTTGATCCAACTCATTGCTGGCATGTATTTGAACCACAAACAGAGGTGACTTTAGCAATTAATGGTGCTTAAGTCAAGCTTTATTTTGCTGCATCACAGGCTTGTGGCTGTGTGTGTTTGTGTTTGTTTGTGTTGGTGTGTTTATTTGCTGAAATGAATTCCCATTTTCTTTTCCCGCTTGTAATAAACAATAATAAGCTCCTATAATCCCCACTGCTGCAGCCATCGTTCCTGTCTGTCCTCTAACTTCACAGCAACACACACACAAGGACGCACACAGACCTACACACATTTTAGTTGGGGACAAAACAATGTCCTGTTCATCAACAGCAACAACAATAATAACTATAAATAACAGATTGACCGATACATAAACATGAAGAGACCAATTAAAAATCAGGAGCAGAATAAACCGTTGTTAAGACTGTTGTCGGGGAGTTTGATCCTTAAATTGGTTGGTCCCAACACAATAAGTGTGTGTGCAGGTTTGTGTGTGTGTGTAGGTGTGTGTGTACATAGCCTTCATCTTAAATGGCTATTTGAGATGAAGTGTCAGTGCTTATCCAGCAGAGTGGCTCAGATATTTCTACCGGACTTGGTGACTCACAGCTGTGACCAAAGACGGTGTACGTTGTGTGTGCGTTCACAGTGTGCATTTGTATGTGTCGTCTGTGCGTATAATAATTGGAGATTGGAGTGAAATACACCGATTTTTTTTAGGTTCACTTTTCTTTCCTGCTGTTGCTGAGTTTCACTTTCAGTTTTTAGTTTTCAGACACTCGTCACCTTTAATTAACGCAGCTGTCAGCAGTGGGGAAGGAAGTGTGTCCTGAAGTGTGGTTTTAGGCTAAAACTAGCCTGTGACGTGCACACGTAATTGATTACGTATCGGGCTGTGAGCGGTGCCACAGCTCGTCGTTGTTGTTGTTGGTGCTGAGTCACGCACCTCAGCTCCTGCGAGGAATTTACAAACATGCAACCCACCCCCCCTCGCTACTTTTCCCCTCTATTTCGAAAAATGAAGTGAATGCATGACCGCTTTAATGCATTTTAATAGTTACATCAGCACGTGAATGAACATGTCATCGTCTCTTTAATAACTAGTTGCATAGCGCTATGAATCCTCCTTTGGAAGTGTGGGCCAACAAGATAACCGCATATTTTTGACAGATTTTAGAATAATATACCATTTTAATTGTGGTAAAGAACTGATCCAAAGACCAAGTCTCTGTGTGCGACTTATTTAGTTGGCAACACTTTGCTCATTTTGAATGAGCCCGAGTCTCTCAAGGTGAACGTGGCCACATGTTTCCAGGTCTTAGGCACCAACTCCACCTGCACCTACAATATTCATCGCGCACTTTTCATCATCTCAATATTTCATGTTTCCTTGATGTCTAGCGGTGGTGTGGGGTTTCAGAAGCTGCCAGGTAAAAGTTAATGTGCTAAGTGGTGGTGAATAATTGAAAAGGGCAAAATGAAATTTTTCTTCTCTCTTTTTTTTTTCATCCAGAGTGTAATTCAGGAGAAATATGTTTCCATTTGTAGATAATAAAAGACTATAAGTAAATGCATGACTTTTGTTATGCAGCTTTTTTTTATATATTAAAAAGTTTGTTTTGTTGAAGTAAAAATGTAAAGTATAGCTTGAAATTAGCTGCAGGCTGCCGTCCTATATTGTTGCCTCGTGGAAGGGTCACATTTGTGTGTTCAGAGTGGAGACGGGTCATTAATGATTGTGTTTTATGAACTCAGAGGCATTAGCCACACAGTGTACTCATGTGTAGTTATAATAATACACAATTTCCACTTTTTGTCCATTAACACTAATACGTTTTATTCCTCTGTAAAAATATTATCCCCCTTATGACTCGGCCAAATCTCACAACCAGGATTAAATATAAAAAAATATATATCTTATCATTTCCAGTTGAATGGATTTGCTTTTTTTTTTTTTTTTCAGTGCCATTGTCCTTCCCATGTTTAAATAATTGCATTTTTCTATTAGCCACTCCAATAATATAGTTGAGGACTCTAGATTTTCAGTGTTTGAGGATCATTTCTTAGTTGGCCAAAATAAAGGAATAATAATAATATTAAAATAATAATAATCTTGAGAGTTACACATTGATGGATTCAAGATGTCATCACCAACATTTAACACCACGCTGTCGGGTTTTAACGATGTGTGGAAACTGCGTGCCTCTGTGCTCGTGTCAAAAAAAATGAGTCAGCTGTTGAATCATGGACAGAAACCAACATTAATGAGCTGATCAGAGGTAATTAGGAGACAGGTGTTAATTATCAGGTAAATGCCTCAGAACAGACACAGAGCAGAAAACGATATGATCCACACACACACACACTCAGCCATGTCTTCATCCATTCTTATTTCTTTATTATTCAGCCTCCTGACTTCTCACTGTCTCCAGTCGGTTTGTGCAGCGGCCTCAAATCGCTCGAAACAAATGGCTGATATATTTCTTAATGTATTATTTGCACTGGGAGCTTGCATTATTCAGATAACTCTGTGAAAGTAGGATTTCCCTCATGTGATTTCGTTTTTCCCCCAGCTCCACTTAAAAAAAAAATCGAAAAATAAGTTGAGGGATTTTTTTCTGGTAGCTAAGAAAACCAAACCCGTTTCTTTTTGTCCCCATTACTCCTCTCAAACCTAATCACACTTGGTCTAACCGAGTTGAGTCCTTCAGTGCTACTTAAAGCAGAGTGCACTAACATTATTAACCTCCCCTGACCCCCTATTAACCATGTCCTGTAAATCCCTGCCTCCTAAAACCGAGGTTCAGAGAGAAGGTCAGAGGTCAACAGTCTCCTCTGGATTACAGTATGATAATGTTAATTAGACTGAAGTTCTGGTCAAGGTGGAGAGAGGGAGAATGGAATGCGAGCAGGTCCCTTGTATTTAAATGATACAGTATCATTTTAAATCTAATGTTTGTGTTTTTGCAGCGGGTCTTCAAAGGACAATTCTCCTTATTTGTTTTTTCAGATACCGGAGAAGGATTGTGTTGTTCTGCGAGGGTTGTTGTAATATATTCTTCATATTCAGGGTTTGACCTCATGTTGCCTCGGCTCCTGCCTGCGTTTGTCTTATAAATGTCACTAAAGCAGTGAACAAAGGCCGAGGAATCGATAGGCCTTGAAAAATGGCCTCAAAATCTCTCAGTATCCCAACCGCTTTGAATCTTCCTCCTGTTTTTGTGTGACCTTGTCTGCGGGTGGAACAGAGACTTATGATACGCGGCTTGTTTGGCCGAGACGCGCACAGCCGGAGTCACAGAGGACTTGTAATGCGGCGCGTCGGATGTCATAAGCCGCAACACAAAAAGCTGCTGTGACGGAGGGAAAAAGGACTGGGGCTGAATCTTAAGCAGTGTCGGGGTGCGAAACCCAAACATCCTGCCCTCGGTTTGAACTCCTGCGATCGGGACAATGTGCTGCCGACAATTCATTTCTGCATGAGATCATTAGGACGAACGATGAGCGGCGTGGCCCCCCGCGCGGATCGCTGTAATGAGCGGCTCAGATCCTCCTCCCGAGCGTCCGCCACTCGCTAAAATCCTCGGACAAAATAAAGTTTGTCATCACCAAGTAGACGAAGAGGAGGCGGAGTCAAAGAGGTGGAATCGGAAAGAAAAAATAGAAAGGCCACTGAGATGTTTTAGGTCCTGAGTCCCATAGTTTTCTTTGTACGACTCTACAGGGATGACACTGCGCTGTTCATTCGGACTGATGGTGTCCTACAAAGTCCTTCTACCACCACCTCATTCTGGCTCGTTTTACTTCAAGGTCCATTTTGTTCCTGAAATGTGCTGTTTTCTTTTTATTAGTTTTTCTTTAAGTGCTTTGTCAATAAAGTTTTATTTTACGTCCATTGTTAAATTTGCTCGGGCGGTGGAGACGAGGGGAAAAAAAAGAGAGAAAAGTGAGAAGGAGGAGAACAGGATTGGAATTCAGGCAGATTCTAGCTCAGCTGGAGAGAATCTTTGTGTTGTATCACATCATGGTTAATGTATTTAATTTGTGTGCAGACATATACACAACTATAACCCCACCTGGTGTGAGATCACATTGTCTTTTCCCCCCTCAGTTTGAAATGTGACTTTTTCAAGATCTGTGAACCCCCCGTGGAGAAAAAAAAAAGAACAAGGTGAGCAAAAAGAGGTGGAGAGGCTACAAAAGAAGGAGAGGGAGAAATACAATACCAGGCGGAGAGAGAAATAAACAAGTAGCTGTGTAATGGCTCCAGGGTCCAGGGTCTGGAGAGAGAAACTCATTCAGCGACGCTATGGAATTCAATTTACCAGCTTGGTGATTTAGAAAGCCTCCCAAGTAGTGTTTCCCAAGTGTGTGTGTGTGTGTGAGAGAGAGTACAGTATGTGTGGTTAAAAGGTTGGTCATGCTGATATAGCCGCGTGCCCCTGGATCTCGTGTCTATGACGCATAAATACTGAAATGTTTTTTTTTTTTCTCAGCACCAACACCAGCAAACACATCAAGTTTGTTTGGACTTAATTTCTAACAAAATAAATATCTGGGGGGTTTCTCAGGGAGGAAAATAGAAATAAAAATGATACTAGGAGGAAACAAACTGATGCCAGCCCGGATTGTTGCCTCAGATTTTTGTTCGCACATGTTCCGGAGGATGAACATATACACACAACATGTTGTTTTCAGATCCAGAGGACCATGTGGAGCTTGTTGTTGCTTCGATCTGTCGCGATGAGTCAATTTCATACGAGGAGGAGAAAAGAAATCACCAGAGACCCCACCGACACAAAACAGCAGCCACCGCCTTCCATCCCCACAAATCATTATTTTGTTCAGATTGTGTGTTTGGTGCCTTGGCTCCATGAATTTATGTTGACATTTGCCAGCTCAAAAATGCCTTTTCACAGATTGGGCGTCATACCACATGTTATAAAAGCAAACCTCTCACATATGGCCAACAAAAAAAAACAAATCATAGTATGTTAAGGGGGGGGGGGTTTATGGACAGTGGTTTTGTGTATTTTTGTGTGTGTATAAAAAAAGTGATATCTTATCTTATGGTATAAGATGGTACACATGTACTACAAGTGCGTCCTATCATAATGAGAATGAAATGTTTTGGTCTTTACCCATTTTAACTTGAATATTGTCTTTTATGTTTTGGAGTGTCACCATAATGACTGGTGAAAAAAAAAGGTATATATCATATATTCTGGAGAACAATGTAATATTTCTCATGATTTGAAGAGATGTTCTGTTGAGGAGTGAGTTATAACAACATTAATAAAAAAAAAATAGCATTATTAGTGCATTAAGAAGAAGTCACACAGAATGTGCGTGTGTGTGTGCGTTAGTCTAATTTCTGTGGAACTTTCATTTCCTCTTCCTCTCTGCGGCCTCATATTTAACATCATTTGAGTCGATAGGGGAAAGTAAAGCTGGGAGATTAATAACACAACAGTTTCCAAGTGCTGCATCGATTGTGGCGTTGACACAGTTTGAACCTGAAGTAAAGAACCGTAACACTGAACATTAACTTTCATGCTTTATGATGGGCAACGTGGACGAGCTAAATATCCTCCATTTTATTTACGCTACACCCAACCTCATCCGTCTCTGTTCTCTTCTGCACCTCCTCGTGCTGCACTTTTACTCAGGAATATAAACCCTAAATGAATAAGACATATAAACAGGATGTTTTTTTTTTATATATATCTCTGCCGCGTCATTGTTGCATCTAAAACAGCCGGACCATCATCTTCACCTCCACTGTGTTATTGAGTGATATCTGCTCACGAATCACATATTACCTGTTGATCATGTTGTGAATAACACAAATAAGAGAAATGGAACTCAGCCCAAATGCACAAAGTGTGAAAAAGATAACTGGGTGTTGCTGCATTTGAATCATTCATGCGAAAGCAAAAAATGATCCAAGAAAATAAATTATAAATTATATTTTAGCGGAAGAATAATTCTTATTAAACTAAACAGATTGAATTGATTTCTCATTCCAATGAAATAATCGCATTTCACTTTCATTATACCTTTTTATTTATTTAAAAAGAACAAAAAAAGAGAATTTAATCAGTTTTGTTTAATAATCATGCGAAAGCAAAAAATGATCCACGAAAAGAAATTATAAATTATATTTTAGCGGAAGAATAATTCTTATTAAACTAAACAGATTGAATTGATTTCTCATTCCAATGAAATAATCGCATTTCACTTTTATTATACCTTTTTATTTATTTAAAAAGAACAAAAAAAGAGAATTTAATCAGTTTTGTTTAATAAGTTTTGTTGTTCCTTGGAAACTCCCCTATAAAGTACCCTCATTGAAAAAGTCAGACTTTAATCTGCACTAATCTGCTTTTATTCCCTTAATAATTGCAAAAAAATAAATTAAAACTTTATATCTGGCATTGATCAGCTGTGAGATAACTTTACATTATACTTTAAGGCTATATTTATTTTATTGTGTCTGTAATACTGATTCATGAACATAAAAGAAACATTAAGTTGAGTTTATAGTCAAGTTATGATTATGATTTTTGTGTTAAAAATCATAATCTTCACTTTATAGTCATATTCATGTGATATACAGAAACCGTCTCCGGAGGCATGTTGTGTGTTGGAGTCGTATACAGATGCATAATATATTCTTATCTTCTCTGCAGCTCTTCCTCCCGCAGCTTTAAACTCGGAGACATCACAAAGACCACATGTAATTAAAGGAAATCAGAAATTAACATTTAGAAAATTACATTTCCATCAACAAACAATAAATGATGTTTCCCTGAATGCGTCACTAAACTTGCCAGTCTTTTATGTTTTTTTGTCTTTGCAGTGGATGTATTTTTTAGTTTCCGTGTGTATGTGTGTGTGTGTGTGTAAACTGAACACTGCTTTCTTCCATTCCAGTTAAATGATTTGCACAAGTCTAACATGTTTTGACACGTGCATAGACAAAATCGAATTAAACTCCATTAAGGAGAACTCCTTTGGTGCCTGAAGACTAATTAAGATTTAAATAAAAGCTGAATGCCTTCATTCCAATACGTGCAGAGCAAACACAAACAGATGAGGGGAAGAAAAAAAAACATCACTTCAATACATGTAATGTCACATACACACAAAACACTGATGCTGATGAGGTCTTAATGACAATATGAAAAAGACAATAATGATGATTACGCTACATGTGTCGTGTAAGTATGAGAATATTAAAAAAAAATAGGGGCATATACCTGATTGCTAAAATGTTTCATTATAATATATTTATAATGTAATAAAATAAAATAATCAAAGGCCCTCAGAAACAAATAATGTTGGATTATGCAAATAACATCCAATCACGAGACAATGACACAACACAACTCATAATAGCTCAAAAAATGCTAAATTAAAATTTCAAGATTTTTAGCATTGACTACAGAAGGACGCACGCGACGCCACTCCATCCCCTTGCGCCACAAGGTTTAAGAGGCCAACAAAGACTCACACAAACACACACAGTGAAATGGCGCCCACCTCTCAGAAGAAGCTGTTTTAATTATCAGTCACATGCTGTGACGGTGACATTTATCAAACCAGCTCCGTCCCACACACTGATAAACTGTGTCCACGACAGGTGGTTATCAGTTTCTTTTTTTTTTCTTTTTTTTTCTTTCCACAAAAGTGACCCCGCGAGCGCGACCTTGCTAGTTATTAGACAAAAAAAAAAGAAAATCTGCCACAGTGAATGAGCAGGTGATAAAGCCCCAGCAGGTACATTCAACAGGATCTGTGGTAATTACACAGGTGCCAAACCTCCACGTGTAACCTGACTGCTTCGGATAATTAACATTTCGATCTCAGAGAGAACAAGTGGGAGGAAAAAAAGGAACAAAAAACTAAAATAACAGAAACAGAAACACAAGTTGTGACGAATATAAAAAGGGGGACCAGGCAGAAAACATAAGGCTATAAGAAGAAACATGTCAGCTTTAAAACCATATTTATCATTTTAATGACATCTCAGACATCTATTTTATTCCGTTTTTATTTATCATTAATTGCTCATTTATTCTGAACATAAAAAAATGTATTTCTTCATAGAAGTGGCAGAGGAAGTCAAGCGACAGAGGAGAAGTTGGCATTGAGAATTAAAAAAAAAATAAATGTAAGAGAAGAGCTCCACATCCATCAACATGGAAAACACGTCGCCTGAAGAACAGGAGGCCAAAGACCACGCTGTGGACTGTGCAAATAAAAAGGTTTCGGCCAAACATGTGAGAACTGAACCGTGTCACACAAACACAAATCCAAAAAAAAAAGAAATCAAATAAATAAAGTAAAGGGACACAGTGTACATAACTACAGACTGTGGGACAGAAGGTAACAAGAAACTGGTAGGAAGCAGCAAAATACACAACTTCCATGTTTATTAATCAGAAGGTTAATCAGAAAGAGCAGGTTGTGTGTGTGCGTGTGTGTGTCTGTGCGTGTGTGTGTGCGTGTGTGTCCTGTAGAGAGACTTTGGAGAGGGAGCGAAATTCTAGCCATCATACGTAATCCCTGAGGCTACTTTGATTGAAGGGCCCCCCCCTCCACACACACAAACACACACACAGAAGCCCACCCACACACACACGCACACACGCTGATAACACACACAGTGGGTGAGAGAGTCGCAAACATACACAAAAATGCACACCTATGCATGGACACACACATGCGGAGTCACAACATGGTACAGATAATTATTTATCTAGATTGTATTCCAGTGGGGCTGTCAAAAGTGTCAGACTGATTACATGCTGTCAGACTGAGTGTGTGAGTGTGTGTGTGTGTGTGTGTGTGTGTGAATTGAAGCATGTGTGTGATTTATGTACCTATCCGCCTAACAATTGGCTATATTTCAAGCATTACAGTGTATTTTAGAAATCCAGTATATTGTTCATTTACTGACAAGCGATGACATTAAGTGATATATTTTTAACTGTTAAATGTCTTAAAAATATAGTAAAAAAATACAATAATGATATAATAACAGTTAAAAAATATATAATAAATAAGAATAAATTAGAAAAATAAGTCATTTCATCCTTCCGAGGTAAAAACTGCACCCGAGGCAACCAATAAATTCCAGCGCCACACTCTGCAGCTTGTGCAAACAACAGATAATCACAAACAACTCCGTTTATTAGGGACACCCAGCTGAAACTGCTGCACTCTAATACACAAGTGCGGCAATAAATCCTCCTCTTCATCAAGGCGCTCATGTTCAGTTTTTATTAAAACATGGTTTAGTGTTCTAACGTCTTTACTCTGAGTCTGTGAAGGTGTGTGTGTGTGCTGGTGTTTGTGTGTGTGTGTGTGTGCTTGTGTGTTTGTTTTGATGGATGATGTCGGACCCTTGTGGGTAGAGTAGAAAGTACTCATGGAGTAATGGAGTAGTTTGCATTAGTTGGGACGTGTGTGTGTGTGTGTGTGTGTGTATTCTCTTCTCTAGATGAATTGTATTTAAAAAAAAATATATCGATGTAAATGGGGTCGTGACCTCCCTCCATCCTGGAGACCGTGGGTGTTAAAGTGTTCCGGTTCCGTTTTGTGTGTATCAAGGTGAATACAATGAGGAATTGGTTTGTGGTCCTATTTCCTGCAGCTGCTCCTCATGACTCAGTAACCACATTAATGACTAATCATGTTTTTGTTTTTTTTCCCTGAGCTCTGTAAAACAGAAACGAGGAGACAGCGAGAGCCATTAAAATGAAAAAGCTCTGTGATGCTGACTGAAATTAAAAGTGACGGCCATCTGCTGTGTGTTTGTGTGTCGTTGGCAGAGTACACACGTCACAACGTGGTTGGTAATAATGCATGCGTTTCAGGCAACTCGGAAATAGTTTGTGTTGTCGTTGCAGGATGTGTTGCATAATAGAAAGTGATTTCTCATTGAGGAAAAATGCATACAACGCATATATCACCGTGCTCATCACAGTGTGTGTGTGCAGTGATTTAAATATATGAAAATGCTGTTAATGACAACATCCAACACCAAGAGTCTCATCTCAATCTCGGGCTCAGATTGTCTATGTTCCAGTTTTCTCCTCCATGTCTAATCCAACTCATTGTTTGTGAACTTCCTGTCTGGGCTGTTTTATTTTGAAATGACCGTCGTCTGCTGCCGCGTTACTTCCTGCCTGGCGATGGACGTCTCCACCTGTGTCTCGTTAGCCAATTAGCCTACGGTGGTTTAGAAAGCTGGTCTTAAGCTTCTTACAGTTACCACAATATTCCACTTTATCTGTGCATGTGCAGAAGCATGAAAAAAAAAGAAAACACAGAGAGACACACGCAACATTTTTTTCTGGTTCCCATACTTTTTTTAAGCTTGTTATTAAGAGCTTTGTAAATACTGGACAACAAATCAAGTTTTATATTTTGCCTTGATTACTTGGCAGAGGAAGTGTGGACGTAACCGTTCACAGAACCAATGCCATACATTTGGATTCCTGATGCACCAGCGCTCGCTAAACTGCATTCTAAAACGCAGGCGTGTGCACTCACACACGCATGTGCACTCACACGCACGTTCACAGCTTCTCTTTCCACTCCTCTTCCTCTCGGTGCCGCTCACGGTGAGTGTTGGATGAACCACTTCACGGTTGAGCCGGCTGGAATCACATTTTCTTTTTTTGGAGGAAGCCTAATTTACCGCCGGCTATGAAAAACTGCATCAAGTCAAACGTTGCCAGATCCGCAAATGTATTCTGACTGAAAAAATGTGTGTGTGTGCGTGCGTCTTTGTCGTGCACATTTATGCCACCGATTTTTATTTTTTTGGATAAAAATCCTCAGAGTGTGCTGGAATTGGAGTTCAGTCAAAACAAACGGTGCATGAGTTGGACAGTAATATTTTTTTTCTTCTCCAACTGCTGGAAAAAAAGAGCGAGGCCCACGTGTAGTTCACAGAAACATCAGAGTAAAAAAAGCCTCTGGCTCTGAGCATGTTCATGCGTTCTGCTCCGGGGAGATGGAGGAAAAAAAAAAATACGTTTGTCTGGAGCCATCTGTAGTGAGAACACAAACACGTCGCCGATACGTTTCAGCGTCGGAATAATTAGCAGCGCTGGGTTCACACCATGATATGACTGTCTCACATTTTACAATGTTCGAAAAAAATCACAGTCATCATGCCAGAGTTGGCCCACGTCTCTGTGACGACACCTGCGAATTCATATTTAAAACCATGTGAAGAGAAACCAAAAAAAAACAAAATACTGGGTCTGGAGTGGATTGCTGTGATTTTCTTTTTTTTGGCAGCTCTGTTAAATGTGTGTTTGTGTGGAATACAGTTCCCATATGATGCTGATGCTTGGCCTATCTAACTGCTGAATAAATGATAACACTGCAATTTAATAATGTCCCAGAATCCCTCAGTCCCCCTCAGTGGGACGGTCCCACTCGCAGCCCTCTGTAGTTTTATGCCTCCTCAGTTCTTGGCGAAAACTCGTCCCCGGTAATATTTTTTTTGGCTTTGTTTCCTTCTGCCTCATACTTCGGGAGGATAATGAAGCATCTCTTCCTCTCTCTCGGGCTCTAATATCGCTCCATATGTGAACAAAATTGGGCCTGGCCCTGGATCATATAATTATTATTATTATTATGAACTCCCAGGATCATATTATTGGCAGGTTCAACTGAAAACCTTGCGCCGTTGTGTTTCTGCCAGCTGCTGCTGAGAACTTCCTGTTTAGTCAGTTACCTGTTTTTTTTTTTGTTTTTTTTACAGTTATCGTTTGTATGATATGTATGATGCCTTTCTTTGAACTCCTCCAGGACGTCATGTGAATGAAAGTTGGTTTGGGGACATGTTGTTTTGAATCCTGGCCTTTTCCTGTTTCAATTTTATTTTATTTTTTTCCAAAAGCTTCTATGCAGCTGAAGGTCCGAAGGGTAAAAGGCAATCGAGGCATCTCGGTGCAATCTGGAGTCACAGCACGATTTCATTTTTGTCTCTTTATTCAGAACAGGTTTCTTCAAAAGTCAGAGGGCATCATTATTTGACAAAAAGAAAAAAAAAGATTCAGACTCCTGAGATGTAGACAGACAGTTTTAAGACTCCCCTTTACACACATTCAGACGGAAAAAAAGAAAAATTAGAGAAATTGTGGGGAAACAAAATAAGTAAAGTGGATTTTCATCTGACAGCTTTACAACGCTCCCACATCCCAACTTCTATTTCCTTTTTATTTCTTCTTTCTTTGACCGGCACATTTATGACTAGAGGTTTCTCTATTATATTTTTTTATTATCTTTCTCTTATTATACCGGTGTGAGACGCCTGGAGGTGATGCATGCGGCGATTTGATGCTACACAAATAAATAAAGGGTCTTTAAAGATTGTCCTTAAGCTCACCTGCAGTTTATTTTGCTGCCATATGTCGATGACGTCTTTAATTCCAGCTGCTGACACAGAAATAAATATCCTCTTTCAATGTGTGGATTCCATGGTACCACTTGAACCTGGTCCTCATGTTATTTCCCTGTTGTCTAAATAAAAAAAAAAGAAAAACGTGTAACTTGTGAGATTTTACTCCTCATCCCATTTCTCAACAATACATGCATGTGCATATTTTGTGGTGTGCAAATGATTTTCTAACTGCTGGGTCAAAATTACCCTACAACTTATCCTAGTGAAAACCTGGGGAAGTCAAGTTTCTCTTTTTCCAGTGGGGTTAGGGGTATGTCCATTGATCTGTATTGATAATAATTCCAATTTCATTGTAATATTACACACATGATAATATGGTGCAAATAAAGTAGTTATTAGTTTGTGTTATTATGTCTACCCTTTGCTCAGTGTATTTTTCTTTCTCTCCCAGAGTTTCTTCAAAATAGGAGAATCCTGCGGACGGAGCAGCTGAACTCCTCTGACCTCCTCCTCTGTGTTTCTGTGCAGACGGGATTGTTTTCTCTGCCGCCCCTTTAGGCCGTTGCCTTTGTGAAATAATGACGTGTTTGTGCGTTTTTATGTGAGCTGAGGTTAACGGGGTGTGTGTGTGTGTATCGGGAGACGGAGACGGAGGTGGAGGTGGTCGGAGGTGCAGCGAGAGGGCAGAGATTTGTAGATTGGAGAGAAAACTTGTACGTGTCTGGTGAAATGTGTCTGGAAAGAAGCAGACGATTTTCAAAGAAAAGAAAAATACTGGCAGGTGATTGGAGGAATTTCTTTCCGAATGAATAAATGAAGTCAAGACATGTGAGAGACTCCTAATCACGCTCGGTTATACGGCATGCATCACCGACTTTTATCCTCCGAGTTTTAATTAATTTGAAGCCAGAGAATTGGATTCAGTCAGAGGGGGATAACAGATAAAACCGGCCCTGTGTATCTGGCTCTTACCTGCTGCGTCTCCTCTGTCTTTCCCATAATGCATCTGAAACAAAGCACATTGATCCTGTTATTAAAACTCATTAGAGAAAAATGTATAAAAGATATTTGCGTTGCAGCTTGTTCTCATTCATCTGGAGGAGTCGTGAAGCTGCGCGCTGACTGCAAAGTGATGACAATCTAGCTTCATCTGCGCGGACGGTGTTCTGCCGCGAGGCCTCCGTGCCGCGCGGCTTCCTGGAGGGGATGAGCCCGTTTGAAACTCCGGTTCTGATTACTCCTGCGATCCGACTTTGGTTTTTTGGGGTTTCTGACTGAGAGAGAGGATTTTTTTTCCCTTTGAGGAGCTTTTGTGCTGCAGCAGCCACTGAATATAACCCGGATCCATCACTTTGAATACACATGTATTCACTTGAAGAAGATGGCGTACGTACACAAAAGCATACCAATGTGATAAATAGGGCAGATTACAATATAATTGACGATATTTGCTGTTTTAATAATGATGGGAAGATTTTTTATCATAGAAGAAAGCTACTTTTACAAAAGTCATTCCTCCAGAGAGTAAAATGGCTCCACTACAATGAGCTTATCTGTCTTGAAAATTGTAGCTTCTATAGATCCACCTTTTTTCCATGGATGAGGGAGAAATTTCTTGAGATACGAAAAAGACATTGGATGAAGGTAGAGAGAAGGTATAAAAAAGAAAAGATCCATCAGATAGATCTTGACGCCACTCTCCTCGACATGAAGCACTTCAGTGAAATCTTTCTGCCAACTCTGGAATGCACTATTGGACTTTGTAAATCATCCACCCACCCTCCAGGCTCCATTCCCACTAGCTTTTTAAAGACTGTCTTCAGACAGTTGGTCTATATATATTATCCTTTATTAACCACTAACTCTTAACTCTTGTATTTTCTCTCCTCCTCCTCTTAAACTTTAAAATATAAGATATTAAAAAAGCACCATAAAGAAAACTCCCATTGTTGTGTTGTATTTATGTAAAAAAGGCACATATATACCCTCGTCATTTATCGGAACAGCCAGGATGTCTTCCGATGCTATTTTTTTTTTCTTTTTCAAGATATAGACATATTTGCTCTCACCTTTTTAATTCCTTTGATGAATAATAAAATGTTCAGTCTAGGTCCCCAATCACCTTCTGCTGGGATTCCTTTTCAATTTTTCCTGATCTCAGTTCAGCACTACAGGAATGTATTCTTTTTATTTGATAGTCTGTTATATTATATAAATCAGCTGTCAGTGTTGAAATCTGTGTTGCAACTTTGGATTTGCTCCTGGGCTGGTGTTTTTCTTTTGTGAGGTTCCTCAAGGCTCAAATTTGGGGCCCCTTAATTTGTGTAGGAGATAAAGGAAACTGGACTTTGCCAGCTATATTTAACTGGTGAATGCAGAACTACTGGAAAACAGTGAAAAAAAAAACAAGTGGAGCATTTATCTGTCCTTCCCTGCATACTACAGCTCCTTCCAGTAAAACCTTACCTCACTTTCATCTGTACTTATGCATGAGCTAAAACCAGTCTGAAGAAAAACTGTGAGGTAATTGCATGGCTGGTGCATCCGTCTCCATCACAGCCTCAGTATGTAGACATAAAATGTAATTTACTGTTATTAAAGCCCAACGCTTTCCTGATGCATGGGTCGCTCTCGCTGTGACCATCTCCGCAGAAACGACATGAGAAGGCAAACTGCCATGTGTGGTAATAACCTTAGATATGGTGATTTCACACACACACTCACTGGGGCTTGGATTATGGATATGCAAACTAGGAGATAGGAATGCATTAGAGCAAAGTGTGCCACACATCAAATATTGCACATGGCCTTCTGGCTGATGGAATCATAAGACGTTTCTTTGACATGTTCAGACGTGACCTCCACGTGAACTTGACCCAGAAAGTTTGATACTGGAATGAAGAACTCCATCAACTGAGGCTCTGCAAAGTGTTTTAAAGGTTAATTGTGTGTTACCTGGGACAACTCCGACGGACTCTGGCCAACTTCACTTCCTGCTTTGATTTGTATTCAATTAGGCTCCAGTTAAATTTTTCCAGTCCCGATCCTCGGTTCTCCTGAGTCATTCTCCTCACGAACCATTAATATTTACTAATGTTTCCCTCACGTCACCTCAGCTTCTCATCCACGATAACTTTCAGTCTTCATGTAATTTTAAACTCTGCCTTTGGCCAGATGCTTGTCTGCCTGGTTTGCTCCAGTTTGTTTCGAGTATGACCTCGAGTAACAAAGTAAAATGTGCTTTACAAAAAAAGGTATATAACCAGTGATATTACGTGTGTGGTACTTGAATTTCTCTTGAAGTTTTTGAGGAGCCTTTGGAGCTGGTTACATTTTGTAGATACGAAGCTTCTGAGACTATATTCTCACAGAGGCACATTGTATCTGCTGCTGTTAATGTTACTGTCAGGAAGGCTGTTACCACCATTAAATGAGCATCGGCATTGTGTGAACTCCAGAGTAATAGCTCACCAGAAGAAGCATGGCGTGGACGGACGTGCTGCGATTTCTGAATCTGGGGCGAGAAGCCAAATCTTTTCAGACGACTCGGAGCTAAAGTTTTCATTACTGAGCTGTCGGCATCAATTGCTAATATTGTAAAGTTCAAACTACAAATGTTGGAGGTGGAGGAGGCTGGTCTGCTTTCAGTATCAAGACCACTTCACGGTGGCTGCAGGGAGCGATTCAGAATAAGCATTTTCAAACAAAGTCCAATAAATCAATACATCTTCTTTTTCAATGGCAGTGATTCTCTTAGGTTCTCAGATAAAAAAAAAACATTTACCACAAGAGTCGTTACGCTCAACGCAGATTTCTACTACTAATACTTCTACTACTTTAAAGATTCAAAAGGATATTTTTTTTTAGCAGAGGAGTCACGGTGACAGTAAACCTCAGCTCCTCAAACAGAGCCTCAATTCCTCAACTTTTATTCTCTTTTGATCCAAAACTACGACAAAGTGATACTTTACGTGAGTCACATTCCTTGGCGTATAGTGAGGAAAACCGCTGCTTTGTGTGCTTCTGCAATCCATCAGCAACGACTCGGACTCAACCAACAACAAAGCCACATGTTTTATGTTCTATTTCAGAGGCATTATAATTTGGTTATAAGGTGAGAGTGTTGTATTTCTGTATCTAGCAGTGAGTTCTGTGAACTCAAATAAATGAGCGCGGATCCGTTGAGGCGTCATCAAAAGGTAGAGAAGACGTAGCCTCGTAATATTTTTATGATCTGTCTGCAGCGGTCCTCCCTTGGGACCAGCTGCTATCGGCAGCGCACACACACACACACACACAAAGGGAAACTCCTGGTAGGAATGTGTGAAATAAGATGATTGTCAAGTCCTGGCCCAGAGCACTGTGAAGAAATCTTTCTTTTTTTAATGAGTGTTCTTAGCCGAGGGTGCATATTTCATACTTTACAGCAACGTCAGGGATAAAACCGCCTCCCTGCTGAGTCTCGGGTTTGCGTGGCAACCACTTGTTGAGCAATTCCCTCGGCATACACCAGGCATCGTCATTATGTAGTCTGTCAAGTCATGCTCAACTCTTCTTCAGAGAGTCATTTCTAACATTGCCATTTTCTTTTTGAATGGAAAATTAATTCTGGGCTCACACGTATTGATTCGGCCTAAAAACTTGATTGGAAAATCTTTGTTGTGTGTGTGTGTGTGTGTGTGTTCAGTGGCTCAACCCTCCAGACCCAAATATTGATTGACAGGACTGAGCTTTGACTGGCACTGTGATTTCAATTCTTTGGTACATTATGACGTATGGATGCTGTTGAGGATTAAAAAAACCCACAACCAACGCTTTATTATAGCGTTAGATTCGAAATGCCGTTTTTCCCGCCTTTTTTTTAAACTCAGGTGTTTTTAGGTATTAGCAGTTTTCCTTCATTCGGTATCTTGTCAAAGCGCCCGCTTTGCCTCCTGAGCCACGGCCGGAGATTAAGGAGTCGACACAAAGCAAACGCAGAGGTTTTTTTTCCTTCCATTACAAATCTAATATTGTTTGAAGGGAGCCGGGGACTGACAGCAGCCAGAGAATCCAAAAACTCTGGGAAGGTGTTTTATTGAGCAGAGTCTCATTCTCCAGATGCAGGCGGAGTAAAGCTACGGTTTATAAGTCAACACCTGGAATGGAGTGTGGCGCTCAACACACGGCGATTTGGGTGGAATACAAAACGTTCAAAAGCAAATTCCACTCTTCTTCTTTTACGAGGACCATGATGAGAAATATTGGTGAAGGCTCTTATTACTCGACTGAGAAACATGTTCGTTTTTTGTTTTTTTCCTTCCTTTCCTTCCTTTTATTTTAATATTCACATTTCATTTTCTTTGTGAGGACTCTCGACGTGCCGTTTGGTGTCGATAGTGTGCGGTTAAGTTGAGTCACGTAGAAGGCGAGGCGGTGGAATTGCACACTCAGCTGGGTGATGTGATCCTTACCGAGGAGAAAAACTATTAACTGTGAGATGGAGTGCACTCTGCCTCTGGGAGTTCCAGGCTTTCCCGCTCCCAATCTGACGTGTAATACGGTGGGAAAGTCGTGGCTGGAATTCCAACACGTTAAACAACAAAATGCTAAACGTCCATATATATATCTATAGCTATAGCTATAGATATATGTATAGTGGAGGGTGGTAACATTTGCAGATACACACCCACTGGGCATGGGTCCATTGAAACACATGTAAATAAATCACTGCATCAATCACAGCTCAGCTTTGGAAAAGGAAAAGATACAGAACATGTCTAGAAGACAGCCGGAGCCTAAATATACCGAGGGGAGCATTAAAAAACACAAATGGTAGTCCACAAAGTCCTGTAATAACCTGAGTATCCCACAATGCAACACTTGTGTTATTTTCATTTATCCTCAAAGTCAAATTGGCTATCGAGTGAATAGAATGACTTCCGTGGAACATGGTGGTACGTTAGCATGAAGAGAGTGTTTAGAAAGGACGGTGAAAGTCACAGACAATGTACATAATTCTGCCGATGTATGGCCGCAATCGGCCAGATGTTTTGAAACAGCTGTTTGGATCGATGCCCAACCTCCGGCTCTGTTGTTATTGACAATGGAGAGGCCACGTTCGGGGGAACAGGTGCACAATGGGATCTGGGAATCGCTGTCCACCAGTCCATCAGGACTCTATTGTCCGTCATGGCCGTTAACGGCGTCCGTTATTTTTCCGCTCATCATGGAGCGCCATATTCCCGCCCTGGAAATTGGTTGTTGTCCAGTTTTAAAGACATTTATGACACTAAGGCCACCTGGGGAGGATTTTGAGAATGAGGGAGAGTGACGTTCTTCTTCCGTTTGTTATTTATTCCAAGGTTGGTTCGTTTTGCTGTAGTCTGCTGCAGTATGGAGTTTTTAATTAATTGCATGTCCCTGATTAAAACAGTTTTGACAGGTTTTAAAGTTTTTTTTTCAGCCAACTTGCAAGTTATAAATAGTTTTTTATTTGTATTTTTTTTTGCAATTCATTATAAAAAAGTTGTCTTTTTCCTTTTCAAGATGCATCACAATACAAATAAAGTAAACAGAGTCAGGGATGGCATGTGGGAAGGGAAATAAACCAGCGTGGGGCAATTAAACAACACTGGTGACAGGATCCATAGATAAACAGGAACCAATGAAGGTTTGACGTCTGACATCTGCTGAGTGAAAACAAGGAGGTGTGTGAAAAATTACAAAAAGGCTTCTCATCAGAGACAATTCCCATTCCTTTGTTTATTTGACAAATGAAAAGCCCCAAAACTCACATTTTCTTTCCCTCAATTTTCAACCAGCTTCACTGAAGAAAAGTTGTATCCCAATTCCACCATCCATACCAGTAGGGAGTGAAAAAAAAGAAAATCAATAAGTGATTATCTCTAATCCAGGACAGTGAACGTCCATATTTAACAGCTGACTCTCTTAAAGGCACCGGGTGTCGGTTCCATCTATACTTTCTAACTGGACTGATGTGCTCTGTTACGCGTGTCAGACGAGCTGGGAACACTTTGTGCAAAAAAGAAAATCACCCGGCTGCAGATAAAACGTTGGGCCTGTGAAGGAGGAATCAGATGAGTTAAATGTTAAAGTTAAATGTGCATTTAAGACGGGATGGAAACTTCAGATGGGACAAGTGTAAATCCTCCTTCCCTGCTTCTATCTAAAGTAAAAAAAAAAAAAAAAAAAAAGCTTGGATCCACTCAGGTTAAGTGTGAAAATGACTTGAGAGCCATAGAGGGCCGTAATGGCCTCTGAGTGGCTCTACTTATCTTTTATTGTCCGCTTGTCCGCCGTGATGAAATGGGCGGACGACTACATCGGCTACTTTTATTTCTTCCAATATCACGATGCTAGAATTTATTTTTTATTTTTTAAAGAAAAACTTGATGGAATGTGTCGTTTCTTTTTTGAGGTCACTCGGATAAAGCTGATTGGTCAATCTGAGCATTATTTAGTAGTTTATAGGGTGAAGCTCGTCCTGTTCTCAGTTTATTAACATGTAATATGTTTTTTATGTTTTATATTTAAATCTGAATATCTTGCAAATTCTGATTTTTGAAGAGACCCTTGCAGGTCATTTCAGGGGGGGGGGGGGGGGGGGGAATTTCAGGGGGGGGGGGGGTCGGGGTAAAATCAAACCAGAAAATCAAGGAGTAGAGTAATTGTTGTAATTTAAACGCACTTATTTTATGTTGCAAGGAATTTTTTGATTTAATCCTTTAGACAGCATGCATGGCGGGCAATTATTATATTTCCAAATTTAGACCACTACTGTGACTTCATTGTTCTTAAAAAAAGGACTTCCTCCACAGTCAAAGCCAACCAATTGATGTTATTATAAAGTAACTTGCAGCTATTTTAACACATAAACTCCCTGCTCAGGGAATTGTACCAGAAATGTTGGGGTATGTCCCGTTGTGGGAATAAATCAAGTTATATCTGTTATTACGATGTATAACTTTTAAATTAAGTCTATGCGCACACACACACCAAACAACCGCTTTGCAGAGAGGAACGTGTTTTCTCCAGCGTCCCATATATCCTGCTGAAGTTTACAAATGCTCAGCTATAAATCATTTGTCTGGTTATAAAACCACGTGCTGTTTTTTTTATTGTCATTTTTTTGGCTTAAATTTTTTTTTTAATAACCCAGGAAAAAGAGGAATCCGGACGGCGACTTCCTCGACGTGGATGACACGAATCTGGGTCGTCCAGCAGCGGGACGCTGAGAGCAGATGCTGCTGGAGATCCAGGCCGAGGAACCAGAGAGAAGAAAGGAAAGTCTCCGGAGAGACCTTCTCTCTCTCCCTCTCTGAGATCTTGGCCAGTTTAACGAGTAGCTGAGCCAAAAAAAAACAACTCCACCCCCCCCCCCTCTGTTTTACAAGTTTTTTTCAAATTTGCATTTATTTTGTTGTTCAGGAAAGATTGGAACACACAATTAAAAATGAAACTTTCTCAATCCCAAAAAGTAGATACCACTATGTGCATCACCAAACTGCAATATGTGATATCATCTGTCAACCGTAATACACTAAGAAGTTCATATTTGTACGCATCAACTGAAGCGTGTGAGTGAGGCAGCTGATAAAAAAATAAAAAACAAATAAATGGAACACTGCTTCTTCTGTTGTGTTGTGCTTGTGCGGCAGTTGCCGGGGTTGTGAGTCGTCCACTGTCTCTCAAAGCTGTCTCATCAGCCGCTCTTTTCTTTTTTGAAGAGGTAGGCTGAGTCACCGAGAACACACAACCCCACATCATGTCCTTTGTTTTATTTACCAGAGTATCAAACCTCCGACAAAAATAAACACAACTGCACAACCCTGATGAGGGCAGCACTCTGGCAACGTGCTCTGACAAAAAAACTAAAAACATCCAAGAGACTCTGGGGGGGGGGGGGGGGGGGGGGGGGGGGGGGGGGGGGGGGTGATGCATCAGCACATCATGTACTCAAAAAACACACAAAGGCAGGAAGCCGGGGGGAACCGGAGAGGTCATTACAAAATAAAACAGGAAGTGAGTGACGAGACCAGATATGAGTGAAAAAACGCCAAGCATAACTTGATAGAAACACAAAGTCCTGAGAGGAGCTGTGGCAAATTGCACCTTCTGTGTGTGTGTGTGTGTGTATGCGTGCTCAAGATACAACAAAATGTTTTTGTTTTTTTTCCGCCGGATATTTAAGTGAATCATAAACACCACGTATATCTGTTTTTTGTGCGTATGTGTGTCTACCCCACTACCACTACACACAGACGCACACTAGTGAGAAGCTGTTTCTTAGCAACCGTCTTGCACTGTTCTCTGCAGAATGAGAGCACGGAGCCTTCTCCCCCTGCTGTCTGTCACGCTGATACCAATTAGCGCTCATCACGGTGATAGCATTAGCTTGCTCTTACACTAATACAACCTACTGTATCTGTCATAATGACAGCAATTAGTGGACTGGTGCACTTCACTAATTACCCCACCACGCCATTTCACACCAGTGACACATGAACAAGGAGCGGGAATAACAGGAGCAGGTTTTTTTCCCTTCAAGGTCAGTGTAGATTTAAAAAAAGTTGTCTTGCATGATATGCAACCAAACATTCCTCCATAGCAATATACAAACATTGACATCTTACAACGTCTCTTGTACAGGATGTTGATTTCCATTGTTTCAGGCATTCATCAGATTCGCATTAAAATCTTTCCTGCCTCCATCTTTTTCCCAAATATGTTGAATTGATGAGCTGACCCAGATGCGCTTATAACCTTCACCTCGACATGTGGCTACGTTGCACGCCAGGTGATTTTTTATTATTTATTCAAATATTATTTTAATATTTATTATCCACGTCTTATCGTTGCACCTGCGCGGCCCCAATATCACGGGGACAGATATATCTGGTTTATAACATTTTTATATCTACCACATTTCCAATTATTATTATAAATACATATTTTGTTTTTATCATAATGTGAAGCAAAACGATTCCTGATTCCATCTTGATCGAAAGTGATTAGACACATTGTGGACCGACAGCTGGCCATAACTTATGGAGCTTTAGAGGCGGGGCGCACACACAGAGTTAAGATTTAGTGACGATTGGGAAATTATTATTTCTTTTTCCACTGGCCATCAGCAGAGAGAGAGAAAAAAAATCTGCACCAGCGACAGCTTTGCGATCCATGTTCACGGATCTGCAATCTGGGCCCACAGTCTGTAAACCGTGCTCCGGGATTCCTGCTGGATCTCTGGATCAGTGCGCGTGGTGCCGATAACACAGATTTACACGTGGCTCCCCCAGGGCGGATCTGCGTTTTCATTGATCAAAAATATGGAATTGCCTCCTCCCTCAGAATCCAGACTAACATTTGTAGAAAACACCAAAAAGAGGCACTCTGTTGTGTTGCTTGGTGTGACATCTGTTTATTGATTTATGTGTTATTTTTACTTTCTTCGAGTTTATAGCTTCTGTTTCCGCCAGTTTTATTTTTTTATTTTGCCTCTGTTTTATCAGGCAAATATTCCACCACATGTTTATACCCCTATGTTATAACCCCTTACCAGAAATCAATTATACCAGATAAATATTAAATGAAATAATATAAATAATAAAATAATAAATACAATCTATATTTTGTTTTTATGTAATGAAATAAAACACTTTGGTGCATCTCTGGCCACTTTTCTCAATGAGGACCCTGGTAGAGTCACATCCGGGAAAGTGGGGAGGAGATGCCGTGATGGACTCATGTCAACTGGAACTGGGAGCAGTTTGTCTCCCTCTGTGTTGTGTGTCATCTCCCGGCGACTCAACAATCCCGCCCCCACGCGCGCCAAATTGTCGACACGTGGCGCGACCGTTGCTTCACGTTGCGTCACCCATGCAGTGAAAAACTGTGATTTGGCACTGAGACATAAAAACAAATAAAGAATTAACTGTGAATGCAGTTATATGCCGTTGGTCCCTAATTGGAGGAACAGCAAGAAGAAAGAAAAAAAAAATATATATATATATATATATTTTTAGTTTTTGGAAGAATCCAGAAATGCAATGTTGAGTTAAAACCTGAGCAAATTGTTCAACGTTTCTAATGAATCTGCAGTTCTAAGGTTATATGAAGTAACATGTAACAACATTTGTTGAATCCAGAAAAAAGAAGCTTCTACAACAGTTATAAAATAAATCAGAAACTTCTAATGTGTAGAAAAGTGTTGGATTTGCACTTGTGTCCATCCTTGGTTATGGGATCTTTCACCACCTGGCTCTTTCTGTGTTTTTATTCTTCCTGTTCAAAAGATTTTTTTTTTTTCGGTCAGTTCTTCCTTCCCCCTGGTTGAGGGGTTGAGGACGGAGGATTCCCTGTACAGCTTGTTAAAGCCTAGCAGGCAGATTTGATTTGTGTTCAGCAGCTGCTAAATCATTCATGGCACCTCAACAGGCCTCAAAAAACACCTCTGCCAGAACTGGATCCGCGCTTTCACACTATTCCATCCGTCCTCTGTGCTCAGGGCAGGAAAATGGCAGAAAGCAATTCCCCCACTGGGAGCCACCGCTCTTCATTCAACGAGGTTGACGCCGTCCCAGATTCCTGTGATGGCAGAAAGTGTCGATTGGAGGAGTCGGAACGCCCCGATCCAGCTGTCTCTGGTTTGCGGCTTTCGCTTTGTTGTCGTGTGGCCGGCCTGGAAGGCGAGAAAAAAAAAAAAAAAAAAAAGGACACTTTCTGACATCTAACTTTTTTCAAAGTTTGCAAAACTCTCTGCGGCATCTTGATGTTGGCAGGACCCGGTTTTACAGGTCCACTCTTAGCTGTAGCCCTTTTGGACAACTGAGGTCACGGGTGTGTAGCCTGTTTTTTAAGCTAAGTGAGCCAAAATGAAAATGCATTTCAATTTTTCGTCATATATTTGATCACGGGGTCAAATTGGGTTAAACCTGACGCCCACACAGCTCTGGGGATGTGAACAGATTTAATCAACTGAAGGCTGCAAAACTTTATTAGCCTCCGAATAAGTGGCATCATTCCTGACCAGTATCTTCTCTTTGGGAACTATTTAGTAATAATGGTATTAGACCAGTTTGCCTCTGGCTACAAGTTTCTCGCTAAAGGTGATGCGTTATTTCAAAAGTGAAAGTCTTTTTTTTCTGCCCATACATTTTCTTTTGGAAGGCAAAACTTCAGAAACAAAATTCAGGACTTAATCAAAAAACATTTGATAAAAAAGGCCCTTTTGAAGTTAAATGAGCCATTAAGGTCGCTCATAATGTGATTTCAAAATTCAACAAGAATGAAAAAGGTTACACAACGACGAGGCCTTTCGGAAAAAAAGCTTTTGGAACTTTAAAATGTGCTCCGTTGTAATTCGCTGAAGCGAGAGACAAAGACTTGCTTAAGTCACGTTGTATTGACTCTAAAAATAGTCCCCCTCATAAAGACGCACGCGAAAAGAAGACACAGAAGAATTAAACTGGCTGAGCTCAGATACTAAAATAATTCTTACCTAACTTAAATGAGGCAATGCTACAGATTTGCTTCTTACCTATTTTCGTCTCAAAGATTTAGATGAAAACACAAATTTGAAGCAAAATATTTTAGCTGATGTAATCTACAGTCATCCTGATTTTCATTCATGACTCTCCATGGCTGAGTTTGTGTTGTTTTTCTCCTTTGAACTAAGGCCTTTTTTGTTCTTCTGCCTTCTCGGTCCAGACCTTTCAGCTACAGGCGGAGAGTTCTCTTCAGTGTGTGTGTGTGTGTGTAACATTTGACTCATTTTGAGGAGACTGACATGAAGGGCAACATTTATTCATGAAGTCATTTTATCACACTAAAATGAAATTGTCCATCTCTGTGACCTGGGATATATAACAAAAATATCATTTTCATTTATTCCACATGACTGTAATTTGCCAAGATTCATCTTTGACTGAAATAGATGCATTCATTCGTCAATTATAACGTCATTCAGCCAAAGCATCCTGCAGTATTATTATTGCCTGGAAAGCCATTTTTTATAGGTCTTCATCGGATGATATGCCGGTCATCTAAACACAACGGACACGCATCTTCATCCTAAATTCAAAACATCGACCACTGATGAAAAGAGAAAAATAAATACAGACAAAGAATACACATTCATAGCCGAAATTGTATATTTAGTTTCAGATCAGGAATAAAAAAAAAAAATGAATAAACATCCATGTAATAGGAAGCTGCTTTGACTTGACAGGATTAACAGCTTCAAAGTGCAATTTGAATGAACACTGAGGGATTTCTCATATATTTAGCTGAATGTCAAACAGGAAATATCCCCCCAAAAAAGCAAAAAAAAAAACAGGCATCCAACCTAAAATACATTTCACAACGGCAACTGATGGGAATACAAGCGATACAGGACACCACAACGTGAATTAGCTACAGCCTCATTGGGTTTGACGTGACAGGGCCACTTTATATCCGGGAGTGCGTTTGTGTGCGTACGGTGTGGAAAGTCATCCGCGGCGGAGGAAACCCTTGGCCGCTGGCAGTTACCTTGTGCGCCAGCCAACGTGTCACATGGAGCGGCCAAATGACGGCTCAGGAACGTGGGCCCTGAATGCACATCCAGCCTTTTATTTTTTTTTATACTTTCTGAGTGAAGTGCAAAGAGACAGCGCCACAATGGAGGCCGCCGGCGGAGGAGACGTCACCTGACAGTGATGATACTGTTACTGTACACCGCCAGCTTCATGTCAGCTGCCGCACAGCAATGACTCAAATTTATTCACCCTAGTCAGAGTATTCAAATACAGAATCAGAATTTGCACGATTTTGATTCAAAACTTCATCATTTATTACAAATGAAAATAACGGCTTATATAGCTGTAGAGTTACGTTTTTTGGTCAATTTTGTATGTTCACCAACCCGCAAGTGTCATTGCTGTTTTTGTTTTGGCACTTGTTTGTGTTACGAGTTTTCAACAAGAACTGGACTCCAATACAGACTCAGACAAGGGCTGCTGGGATAGCAATTTTGTGGCAGTTTGACCCACAATCTGGTTGTTATTCCCAGTTGCAGTGTTAAACCATCTACAGATTAAATCATGGAGCATGTTTTTTCTTCTGTGATTTCAGCTGTTTTTTTTAAAACCCAACTTATCCTCTTCGTCTCTGGTTCTCAGCCTTTTCGAGTCGACGTCTGGACTGGTGTGGATAAATCCCACAGATAAACACGTCTCACAAACCTGGCTATTATGTTTCTCTCTTTTTGCGGTGGGAAAATGAGTCGATGGGAATCACGTGTCCAATTGGAGACCTATTACGGGGGTCAGCTCACTGGTGGGTTCTGTTCTATCTTGTGGCAGCACTGGTCACACTGGTAAAGTCTGAGATTAGATTAGAAGCTGTGAATAAATTATAATGGTATCCGTATTTAAAGTGAACATTTGGTTTCTGCGCAAGGACTCTGGTCTTTTGAAACATCTCGCTCTGTTTCTGTGTCTCTCGAAACACGTCTTGATTTCCTCCGGACTCTCCCTTTGAAATCCCCTCTTGATTGTAGCCCCCCCATCCTGTTCATCATCCATAATGGAGCTTCTGACGTAAAGGTTATGAAGAAAACGACACTTGAACGTACCATAGGTCCCGTTCTAACCGAGCAAATCCATTTATCTCCACTATTTACTGGCATATATCCAGGAAATCTCATTTCAAATCGACCTGAATATGTGTATAAAGTGTTCAAAAAAAAAAAAAAAAAAAAGCTGACAAAGGAAAAGAAAAGGAAATCGGGGCTAAAAGGAAGACGCAGAAACCGATTTACCGCAGAGGGCTCCAAATGTCAACCAGATGCAATAATCTGCTGAAGGAAATCCAGGCAGAGCATTTTTCTTTATATATATATATATATAAAATATATTTTTCCTTTCAGATTTCAATCTGACATCAGTAGGCCAAGTTCTGGCCATGCACTTTTAGGGATATCCTTAAGGCATTAAGCTGACAGGCTTTGAAAAGGCTGGATAGATAGCATTCAAAAAATAAAGCAATAACTGGAAATGATAACACAAGGACAATGTGTTTTTTTTTTTGTTTTTTTTATCAGGGCCTGTTACGGTGCGCTGAGGGAAACGGGCTGATTTCTTCTTTTCAAAGTCAAAAACAACAATCATTATTCATTAATGAAGTGGAAGGCTTATCCACCGTCCCTAAAGTCCATTTGTTCTGTGGTTTCAAGCAGGCAACTCAAGGATTTTAAAATAATATAGTGGCTCTCAACAATTTTACTCATACAAATAGTACATACATCTAAAATGATACGTTATTTTTATTTATGTCAATAAGTCAATACAAATGTATCAATAATAATAATAATAATAATAATAATATCCCTTTACAAAAAGAAAATCCTATTAAGGCATTCGTAATATACCATAAGGTAAAATATATACATCTGATAGATCCGAGTCTATAACCTTAAACTTTCTAATTGATTCATAGAAATGAAGAATGACGAGAAAATCTCAGTGTGAACTGAAAACCATTTATTATGCATGGGATCGAAACCCCAAAACTGACTGTGCTTGAAGTCAATGTTCTATTTAAATATGTTTATATTTAAATACTCTTTCCCAGTGCACAGAGCACGCACGTGTCTTCCCATATTTTAAATGCTGAAGGATGAAATGATGATGGGTTTGTTTCTTATTCAGCATCAACGGATTTTTTTTCTCCAAGAACATAAATAACGCAAGAGGCCTCTGTGCATGAAACTATCTTCACTGGCTTGCAGCTTCGCACCGAAATCACACACTCTCTTCTGTCTGATGCAAAGACTGGCGTCTCTCAGGAAGGCCCCCACATTGTACTGCAGACGCACACGAACACACACACAATCACACACAAACACACCCACACAGCCTCTTCTTCAGAATACAAACAAAGGCATCTCTCGGGAACGTCCTTACATCGTACAGTCGAACAGACACACCCACACACACGCACACCCACAGACTCACACACACACACACACACGCACACACACATTTGTTCACCAATGCCCTGTGTCCTGGTCAGCCCCATTTAACCTCCCATTCTCTCCCCCTTGACTCCCTCTCATTCAAATCGGCTCCAATTCAAATGTGCTTGATTAACGTGACAAAGCAGAGAAATTCTCTCGGACGATGACAAAAAATAAATAAAAATGATGAGAATAAAGAAAATGACTGGGGACATTTAGCAGTAATGAGAAAAAAAAAACAGTATTTGCTAAAAAGCTGTTCAATCTCAAAAAAATCTTCAAAAACAAGTGTTTATATTATTGGCACCGCTGGGGGGTCTCCTCCACCCTCCAATCAGAGCACCATAAGAATCACCTGGTCTGTAATTAGAAGAACTTGTGCACACCTGTGACGCCATCAGCATAATGCAGCGGTGGGTTTGTGTGGCTGCTCAGTTCAGCCTTGATCGTTAGTTTGAAATGTTATTTTTGTTGATTTGGGCTTTTATTTTGTGGAGACAACTATTTTTCATACGTTTAATCTAATACAATAAAACCAGTTTCTTATTGCAGCACATGTTTAACACACATTTGACATGAGGAGCTGCATTGATTCGCCTCTCTCTCTCTCTCTCTCTCTCTCGCCCTGTCTCTCACACACACACACACACACACACACATGCACACACAACCAGACAGCGGAGCCGCATTTGCTGTTTGCCCAGAGCCAGGATGTATGCGCTTATTTGCATATAGAGTGGAGGAGTGAGATCCCATCACAAGTGGTCACTCAGGACGCACGTGGAGATGGATCCTGACCTCACAGCAGATGTCCACTCGCGGGAACAGAGGGACGGACCTTCATCACGTCACCACACGTCAACATTGCGTGTCCTTTAGTCCAGTCACTTTCGGGGTGTATGATGCGTATCAGTGTGTGTGTGTGTGTGTGTGTTGAAGAATCATCACTGTTGTCACAACAGTGCTGCATCACCATTGTCATGCAGGTCATAGAGTTACGCAGACTCACGCTTGTCAGGCTGGCTCACATGCAAATGATTATTATAAAAAAAAAAAAAAAAAAAAAAAAAGCCTACGCGGAGACACTGGCCTGCACCGGTTCCACTCGACGCTCTCAGACGCCTGAGCGTTTCCCAGTGACTGCTGTGATGTGTTTTTTTTTTTCAAATTTTCAGACATGGTGGCCAGTGAGTCTGATTGCACTCGTCAACACTCTAATTATAAAAAGGGTTTACTGGTGCCAGTCGCAGTGGATTAGTCTTAAAGCTGAAACAATTTGTGCTTGGCATTCTGCGTGATGATGTTCGCAATTTGCTCTGCTGAGCTCTGTGCAGCGGCATATTTTACCACCACTTGATTTGCATACATTTCACAGGGCATCAAACAAAACAACAAAACAAAAAAAAAACATGTTCTTCTCTTTTAGCAGCTAAAGAGCAAAAAAAAAAAAAAAGAAAATGACGAGGGCCCTCACAATCACACAGTGTCGTGGGACACCAACAATTATTTGAGACATTAAGACGGTAAAATCTATTAGAATAAAAATAATAAAAATAAATAAAATATGGTTCCTTCTACATTATTGCTAGTTACATTGTTTTATAAGTTCACATGGTGGAATCATTCCTATTGCACCAGCAGTACATTTAAAAAAGAAGCAGATCAAAAAAAAAAGAGGCTCAATGTTCTAAAGAAACCCGGAATAAAAAACTTTTCATTGTCTCCATAAAGTGAACGAAGCATCTGTTGTGATTTTTTTTTTCTTAAATCTCAGCACAGTCAATTATAACAGAGATAAAAAATCCCCATGATGTTCCCTCCCTCTCCAGCAGCTCCGCCTCCTCCATCAATCACTGCCCTCTTTCTCCTCCCATCACTTTATTTTTGGTTTTTGGTTTCAGATCTGCTGACTCTCAGCCGCTCTCTCTCTCTCTCCACATGTCAATCAATCATCAGCCTCCATTCTGTGGCTCACTCCTCCTCTTTGTGATTCTCCCTGGCTCCCTCTTTTTCACTTTGGCTCCTGTATTATCAATCACTCCTTTTTTCCTTCAGTCTCCTGTTATTCATCAATCCATCAGCTCATCGGCCCATAGATGGAAAAGCTCCTCAGATACCTCCTCGTCTCCTCTTGACACACTTGTTTTATGCATGAAAGATTCTCATGCCGTGTCAGCATGTTTTTAAAGAGCATGAGGTAAAAAATGCAAAAAAAGAAAGAAATCCTGAATTGTTGTTGTTGTGTAACTTTCTGGGAAGAGAACGCTCCAAATATTTCATCTTAATTTAAATTCACCATTCTATCTGAACCCTGAAAAAATATACAAATGTTATGCAGGAAAAAAAAAAAAAAACATTGTAAAATGATTAATTATTCTGACAGATTTTCATGAATTGGGTTCCAGGATGTCTCAGATCCTTCCGGCGCTTCCTCTGGAGAACATGCATCTACGAGAAGCTTCTCCATTTCACTTCATTGGAACGTCTTCCTCCATTTGTCTTCTTTAGTTATCAGTTTAAAAACTACAAGTCAGTCCTTCCCTCTCTCTCGCTCTCTCTCTGTGCATCTACTGTCTATCCATCTCTGTGTCCCTCCCTCACCTCTATACACACACACACACGCACACACACACACACACACGCACACACCAACACGCAGCAGTTGGATAGCACCCATTTGGAGGATGGAGGTGTTGTGTTGCTCCGTCATAATCAGGATAATGCCTCTGGCATCACTAACCATTCATCCTTTTTTAAGGGGAATGGATGGGTTACAAACAGACTCACACACACACACAAATACACCAACACAAATGTAGATAAATGACACCAAACCCAGGCTGTAGTACTTCACATAACACCAGAGAGGGAGAAATATGGGTCGGTTGTGTAAGCTGCACAAAAGGCAACACTACACAGACACACACAGACACACGCACACACACACACACACCACACATCGTTGTCACCAAACACAGTCCTCATTAGCATAATATTTTACAAAACAAATGCACAGGTCATGATTAACTTGTGCAGTGGTGAAACGGACATTAAGAAATGAAAATAGGAGCTGTCCAGGGTCCTGTAAGCTTCATTTTCCACACAACTGAAATATTCTAGAATGTCGCTACTGTTCATGAGAATACAATTATAATAATAATAATAATAAAAAAAAAAAGATAATGTAAAATCAGAGCAATGTGTCAGATAGGATGCTTTTCTCAGTCTGTAATTATTGGCGTTACGATCTGAGTCCGTGGCTCCTCCTCCTGGTCCACTGCTATGAGGAATGTGAAATTATGATTTGGTGTTGGTATTCATTTCAAATAAAATATTCCCTCTGCTGCCACCGGGTTTCAGAAAAAATCACTGACTGAGAGAGTGATTGGGGTCATCTATTAGAGAGGTGAAGTGGTTGGTGGGTTTCTCTTTTGACCCTATACTTACTTTATAATTCATAATATTATGTATCTGAGTGCCGAGCTGCACGTCTTTGCTCTTTCGCTGTGAGTTCCGCTCTGGTTGATGAATCCTCAGTGGAGTGACACACACACAGACGCTGGAGAGGCGTGGGTCCGACTGTAAGCTATAAATAACTTAAGAAATCGCTTCCATCTCACCTTCTCTCCTCACACGTGAAAACACAAAGTTGTTGGTCGTATACGCAAAGGTGTGGACCCAAAACAAACACAAACAAAGTTAGAAATACCAGCAGAGCAGATAGATATTCATTGACGCTCTGATTATTTATCAAATAACAAATCCAGCACAAAACAGGGTGTAATAGGCTGCTCTCTCTTGGATTTATTTATTTATTTTATTTTATTTTATTCCCCGGATCCTCGGCTGCAGCTCAGCTCAGCGAGTTTTTTTTTATTTATTTTTTTAATAATTGATGTGTAAGCGTCTCATTAACAAACGACAGGGAATCCGTGATGGGGCAGACCTCCTGTCATCGACAAATGCCTTTTATTTTTCCCAGTTTTGGACTTTTCTGTTCACAGCCGGCTACACACACACACACACAGGCCCTTTGTGATCAAACTCTGAATATTTAATCCCTTATTATTTTGTGAAATATAAGGGATCCAGGGACCCTGGCATCCCCGAGTTAGTAGTTCTTATTCCCCTGTAATATTGTTTATTTGACAAGAATATTGGCTGTGATTTGTTGGGGGAACGCTGTGCAAAAAAAAAAGAAAAAAGAAAAAAATAATCTTCTTGTTCTTTGCATCAGATGAGAGAATAAATCAAAGCACAGCGGCCTCCCACTGGTGTATTTACCTCATATTACCATTGCAAAAACAAATAAGCATACGTTATATTGTCCACCCTGTTTATGTTTTTTTATTTTTTTCTTCCCCCAGCAGCCACATCATTCTAAATACACTTAATTTTTTTTTTGCCTGTATGAGTCAGCAGTCATCAGGAGGACTCTGTTTCTGGAATCTGACATTTCATCACAGTGACTTGGTGAAGTGGAATCTGACAAACAGAGCATTTTTCCTACATTTTCATGAAAGTCATTTGTCCGTGGCCTTCAGGCGGCTTTCTGACATCCATGATCTCTCTCTCTCTCTCTCTCTCTCTCTCTCGGTCTCTCTCTCTCTGTTGTTTTCGTTTGTACAGTGTAATCTGCTGTTTCTCTCCCTGTGTTGTGACGGGATCATGGCCACTTCACTCGCAGCCAGTCACCACATGGTCTATGATGGCCAATAGATCATCTCACAGGTCCAGGTCCAGCGTCCGTCACTGTCACAGACGTGTCACGAATCATCAAATCATCCGAGTCTGCGAAGGAGCGAGCGGCACCTACTTTGCACCGGTGCAGGCGCGTGAAAAGATAAAAACGTGATATGGTGATGCTCATTGATTTGAATGAACTCCCACAAAATAAAGGTGCTTTTGTGCAGATGTTTTCATTTTGTTGTTTTGGGAGTTAAAGTGACACGTAACCTCGAGACCAGTGCACCACTTTCATCACACTGCTGTTCAGTGACCTTGAGAGTGACCCTGTCCACACGTGTGTTCCTGTAGTGTGTATGTGTGTGTGTTGGCCTTTCACAGCGCGTCAAACAGCGGATGCATGTGACACACATATGCAGTCGCATTAGTTCTGCGAATTCACACACACACACACACACACACACACACACTGCTGCTGTCACATCCAGTCACACTGCAAGTAAATCACAAACACCCACAACGATGCTCATGTTCTATTTCATCTCTGCTGGAATTATCAAATGATTTCTGACTTAGCGTCATCAGCAGACATTCACTCCTCAGGAAAAAAATAAATATATTAAAAGGGATTGTTTGAACATGGAGTTTAAATAGTTTCTATCGGGCAAATCAAATCTGTGATACCGGTTTTTGATTTCTTCAGGGACAGATGTTTTTTTCCTCTGGTATATTTGCAATATTTATCCCGGCAAATCAAAGGACATTTTGAAAGTCTGGAAGTACAGGAATAGGTTGTCACAAACATTTGTATTTCAGTCTTCAAAGAATTCCGTTTTCATGCTGTTTACACACATACACACTCTTGACATAACAAGTACAAGTTGCACTTCAAAGATTGTATTTATGTTGAATCAATATTCATTTAGTATTATAAATGTTTGAACATAACTGCATTTAGTGCTGTATGTGAAGTTTCCACCCATCACTGGCTTCAAGTGTGGGAGAGTTTGAAATAATGTTCACATATATTATTATTATAATTTTTTTAAATACACATTTTAAACTCAAAGGGAAAAATCCAGTTCATTTCAAGCTGCTGTATTTAAGCATGAGTGTATATATTTTTAACGTTCTGGATACATTTGAAAACAGTTCAATTTTTTTGTTAATATTGTGCAATATCGCTATTGAGCGTAAACACTTACTCAACAAACAACTACACATATAAACAAAAATAAAGATGCCTGATGTGTGAGTCTGAGCGTATGCAGCCGCGTCCAGATGTGATGTCAGAGGCACAAAATGGACGTGATGTAATGGACAAACTTGTACAAGTGTTCATGCACTCAAGCATGCATGCATATAAATGTCAGAGTTGCTTCAGAGTGCAGTGTGTGTGTGTGTGTGTGCGAGTGTGTGTGTGTGTGTGTGTGTGTGTGTGTGCGAGTGTGTGTGTGTGTGCAGTCCCATGTCATAACATGTCAAACTAAAACGTCTCCTGCTGTGCCCCAGAGATTTTGATCTTAAAACACTCTGAAAAGCTTTTTCTCACCCAGCTGTTTGTACCAGGAGAAGCAAAACTGTGCGCCTGTGTCCTCCAGATAAAACACACGCCAACCTCGTTCAGATGAAACATAAATAGAATAAAAAAAGAAAACAGGCTAGTTTTTCATTATAATAATGAAAATAAAAAGGTGTGAGACAAATCATAAAATGCCTGTTCGAGGTAGAGACTTTCTTCTTTATAAATGTCAGCGTCACCAAAATGATTGTTAATATAATAAT
>JAFBJU010026067.1:105700-278499 GCA_016785305.1 Colistium nudipinnis | reverse complement strand
CTGTAGATAATATAAAAAATAGCGGCCCACAAAAGTGGAATGCTGTGTTTCTTTATCTCAGAGGCCACAGCCCTTCACGCTCAGAAATAATAATAAATATATGATAATATACTCATACATATCAATAAATATGAAATTTTAAATCTTTGGCCTGTCAGCTCTCTAATTGCAGTATAAGCATTTTCAATCAGAAAAATAAAAAATCGTCAAAGTGTCACAGTGAGTCAGTTCAGAGGTGTCAGAGATGAAAACGAGTCTGTCTGTGTTTTGCAATGGGATAAACAAATTAAATGTGTGATTCGCAAATGAGAAGCGCTCTGAAAACACATCCCAACGATGAGCGTTATTAAAAACAAGACGGTGGCTGTCTGCAGGGCAACGTTCCAAATGTGCAAAGATTATTTTCCTCAGTAAACAGACGAGCGCCTCCATGATGAAGCAGGAACTTGAGTCGTCAATTGAAATCATTATTTTTATTATTATTATTATTATTATAAAAGCCACATTTTATTGTTCCAGCTGTGTTTTTCGTTGGATTTTATTTATTTTTTCCTGGTGATTGGTTGACTTATGATTTCACGAAAAATGTACATTTAATCTTAAAAAACACATTTTGTTTTTTTTCCTTTCTGTGTTATAGACTCATGGCAGATCACTTACAAACCATTATCTTCTACTCCAGGGAAATCTGCAGGAGCAGATGGAGCATCAGCAGATACTCCACGGCAGAGAAACAGTATGTGCGTCTGTCCCATCCAAAATTAGTTGCTAATGACCTTTTTTATTGAGAAAAAACTAAGCAGGCTCAACATAACTGGGCAGAAATCATTTCATGAAATTTTTTTTGCATGCCAGGCTGGGACAGTGACTGGAATCAAAGTTCATCTGAGGGTCAGTTTTCTCTTTTTATTTCATGATAGGAAACGCACAAGACAGAAACATTTAAATATGAAATAAAACAGATTATATATGCACATGCATATGATCACCAAACTTTCACGGAGCTCCACCAAGAATGAATGCAGCTGTCATTTATTGTTTAAACATTCCTCACTCCTTCCTGACCTACATAATGGAAAAGAGAGTAAAATAATATAAATAATGTTTGGTCAAATTGGAAGCAATTGGATAAAGGTCCTTGAAGTTAAACTTAAATGCAGAATGACGGTATCTATTTCAAACTCTTTCTATCCCTGCAATCCATCACGATCTCCATAAAAATCAGGTAACACAGTCTCTCTCTCCCTAAAGTCGTGGCATTAACGAGACAGCTCGTTTTTTTATAAAAATCCCCAGTTCCTCCGTTCCACCGATTCACTCAAAGCTCGGAGTTATTTATTTTTTATTTTTTTATAAATTGAAAGTTCACTTCTATCTTTACAGACGCCACTTTTCCCTCTCAATTTCACTGCAGCTCAGTGCTTCATCAAAATGACACGTTTTATCCAAAGATAATATGAGTCAATCATGAAATGATAAAAAGAAAAAAAATACACCTATCCTCCAACAGTGGGTCAACTCTGGATTATATTATTCGCAGATGGAACAACATCCAGCCTTGTTAATCTGATTCCTATTTTCCCACCAGAAAGCTCTGCTCTCACCGCCCCATTTTGCCCAAATCTAAATATTTTTATTTTGGTGATCATTAGGAATTATTTATTGTCTGCCTTATTCCACACAGTGTATACACTTTGTTAACCTTCAACTTCAACGTACTTGAATCTTTAAATGTTTTAATGCAGAGGGAGACATTAAAACCCATTTTAGTCATTTTGATGACTTTGATTAACACCAAAAGTTATGTTTATGCGTGTGGCCTTTTCATGAATTATGAATCAGTTATTATCAATATAATAAATAAATAATAACTCTGTCTTTGCCTGAATATTATTATTATTTCACCACTTACCTTTAAACTCAAATTCACATTTCAGCATAAAAATAAATAAATAAGTGTACTGATTTATGGCTGGAAGGTTGGTCGCGGTTTGTCAAAATCTAAAAGCGTCTTTTTTTATGCGTGTGGCCTTTTCATGAATTATGAATCAGTTATTATCAATATAATAAATAAATAATAACTCTGTCTTTGCTTGACACAAGCCTGAATATTATATATTTTTTAAATTTATTATTATTTATTATTATTATTATTTCACCACTTACCTTTAAACTCAAATTCACATTTCAGCATAAAAATAACAAGTGTACTGATTTATGGCTGGAAGGTTGGTCGCGGTTTGTCAAAATCTAAAAGCGTCTTTTTTACTTTGGGAGAAGTTATAACCCAAGGCTGAGGGAGCAGATGGGTGTGAAAGTTTATTTTTTATTTTTTTTTTTTAAACCAACAATGATACAACCCGGAATTAAAATAACATTGAAGTTGTTTGGGTACAAAATGAATTCCTCCTTCAGTGCCTTCTGAATCCCCGTGACTTTGCCACAGCTCCGGACGAAAATGAGTTCTTGTGACGCTCCACATCTCCCAGAATGCAACACTTTGGAGATGTCAACTTTCAGCCTACAGGGTCGTGCATGTAGACTTTATTTTCAGCAGGTTACAGCAGGACTATGGGATGGAATCAGGGTCGCTGGTGGTTGGAGTTTATAGCACACATACAATAAAATACATCACCTTTTGTACATATGTCAAGTTTGTGTGGCCGGAGAAATACATTCACAATGATAATCTGTCAAATAGATTTGTAGAAAGGTTTTGTGCAGGAATATTTTCCAAAGTAAGATTTTTTTTTGTGGAACTTGTTGAATTAGGAAAAAAATCAAGAAATAAAAAAATGTGAGATAAATTGGTGAAAATCACCAGTTTCAGGATAACGGAAATAATGGGATAGAGCTGTGTGTCCCTGTCTCCTCGGTAGCCTCACCATGTAATCAGAGCACAATGCGAATCACCTGGTCTGCAATTAGAAGGAGTTAAAACACCTGTGACACCATCACAAGCCTGTGAAATGTGTGTGTGTGTGTGTGAGAGTGAGGTTTTGTTGCTGCTCAGTTCAGGATTTTTTTTCTGTTATATATATAACAAAAAAGATGAAAATGACCAAGTTCAGGATCACAGAAATCATTGAAAGATAACCTTTTTTACAACAGTGTGGTGTTTTAAATCAGGTCTGTCAGAGGAAACTCGGCCGGTACAGTCAACCTGCCTCTGGTCTGTGGCTCCAATCATTTCCTGTTCCTCCCTCCATCATTTCATCATGATTCCATCATTTTTTTACAGAAGATTCCCATCAGAGATCTTCTTTTTTGTATTTGATCTTAAAGCGGAGTTGATGCTCAGGGTTTGCTTTTTCCACCACATCGCCACAGGGAGCAGGACCAGATTCTTCCCATGTTGCAGATTTGTTTCCGAAACTGAACAGAAAAGTATGAATGAGCCCTTCCTGCATCGAAAATAATAATGATGGAGAAACACAGATTTACACCTTCAAACAACATTCAAAATTCAAGAATTTATTCATCATATGCACAAAAATTGCTGAAAAAAATAAATAAAAATAAAGTCAATAATAAAAAAAATATATATATAAAAAAAAAAAAAAATAATAATAATAATAATAATAATAATAATAATAATAATAATAAATTATACAAATATTGTTAACAAAAATAAAATAACAAAAAGTTATTGGTTATTTTAAAGTTATTTGTCGTTTCTGATGAACCCAAAGCAAGGATGTTTGGTATATACTGTATATAAATATTATTATTATATATACCAACAGTACATTTTGCTCTATATTTCCGCTTCTGTCCCACATTATGCAGCAGTGGTGTGTTGCCTCTTGTCTTTTACTCATAACACTAAAGATCTTAAAGATCAATAAGTTAATTATTAAAGCTAAATGGGCTTCGACTCGTACCCCTGATGCTGAGGTTCTCTAATGCTTTGTAAATGATTTTGTCGGATGTTTTTCATACTTTACCTAAAGTTCAGTTATACACTACAAATTGCCCATTATCTGGTCTATCGAGTCATTCATGAACCACATATTCCAAGAAGCTAAATCAATTAGTCTCTGTGGAGATGCTTTGTTTTTTTTATTTAAACTCAGTTTTTTCTGAAGTGAAATATTTTTTTTTCTCCAAGCTAATAATCGGATGTTAATGTTAAAACCTTCGATGGCAAGATGTTTTGCTTGAATTGGATCAAAGATCCACTTTAATATTTTCAGATATCAGAGTATGATATGCCTTCCTCTTTTTTTGTTGTCTCCCAGCCTTTGACATTTGATGGCTGGTCTTTCTGAAAGTTTACTGGTGGGGGCTAAATGTTAGATTTTGACCTTACACTGGTGTGACAGACCAGACCATTGCTGAAACATAAGGGGGAGGAAGTTAAAGTTGTTTTTTTAAACACAATGTCAAAGAACATTTGGGTCATTTAATATATACATATATATATATGTATATATTGAGATGAATTTAGCAATGATTGCAAATGCCTATTTTTTTAACACATTATACCACCAGATAATGCAAAGGTTGGAACCTTGTAAACTATGTTTAATTTTTTGATTTTATGTTAAATAAGAAGCGCCTTCCGTCTCATATTACAAATCTGCTCCAATTACCCAAACTGAACGCTGTTTCTCCACGTTGAAGAACACATTTTGATTATCCATTAAACAAAAAAAAAAAGCCTCCCGACAACAATATGAACGTGGGGCATGTTGATTTTTTTTTAAATCCCACTCCTACTCTGGGAATAAAGACAGATTAAATGAGTTTAAAAATAACCCATGGTGAAATGTCACAGTGAACACGATGCACGGCGATGCCTGTATTTCCTGTCGGTGGCTCAGACTGCAGCGGGCTCTCATGGTGGAACATGCAGACGTGATTAAATAATAACAGTTTTGTGTGCATGTTCTGTCGTGTGTGTGTGTGTGTGTGTGTTTGCATTTGACATTTTGATCATCAGGCTCATCCTCAGAGTGGCACATGTTTGTGCAATAATATAATTAAGCTGTGTGTTTATGCGACATCGGTTATTATTTCGAGAACGAATTGTGTGCGTGTGTGTGCACATGTGCAGTGATTAAACACCAGCGGGTGTGTGTTTGGTGTTTGTGTGTGTGTGTGTGTGTGTGTGTATGAAGCTATGACTAAATCATGACCAGTGTGAAGGCTCCTTTATAGATGTCAGAATATGTAATGTGTCTTTTTTGATGATGCAGCACTACATCCTTATTCAAGTGGCAGCAACAGTCTAAGTATAAAACAAAAAAAGGGTAAAAAAAGATTTCTTCTCTCCAGGATTAATGATGTCAATTTTTTAAGGTGCTTGTTTTCTCCAGACGTGGATCTGACTTGGGTGAAGTGGAAATCAGCCTCAGGAAAGTTTGGTTGCCTGGTTACCAAGTGCTTTTTTTCTTGTTGTTGGGTATTTAACAAAGAAGAAAAAAAACAAATGCTGTGATTTATATTTTAATGCACAGGAAAAAATATTTAGAGCAAAGCTTTAGAATAAATGTTATCCATTTCAAATATGAGAGCAGGAAGTGGTTAAATTGGATGGAATTGCAAACCGAGTCTGTCAGAGAGTTGTGTTATTGTTGTTGTGTCCTTGTACTGTAAGTTAATAGTCCTGGAGTGTGTCTTGTTCTGTTCAATTTAAGACATTTAGCAATAATTAAAAAATGACTGGTTAGCTGAAGATGTGAGATATGCAGATTGGAATGGTTACAGCAACAGTAGAAAGTTAATTAATAGTTGAACTGGGTTAAAATACAGTTATTCAGTTTCATTTTTCTTTATTGGAGCTGATGTTTATTTTTATTTTTTTTGCCTACACTCATAAAAAATTTAAAAATATCATTGCATCACAGCAGTGATTAATGATGACTCCTCGACATCTTATAACCATAAAAATGCAGCAACATATGAATGTATAGATAACCCAGGTGTATTAGTGTTGTTTTTCTTCTTGTGGACCTGACCTTGCTGGATTCTTTGCATGTTTTTTTTTTTCTTGGATTACACACTGAGTTACAAAGAGCAAAAATAAAAGTAAAAAAAAATCTGCAACCCTGAGCTGACTTGTCGTCTTTGCATATTAGCTTGTTTTAACGAGTCACTTTATTCTAATTCATGAGACAATCACATGGGGTTTTTTTTTTGTTTTTTTTTTCTCTCCACCCTCTCAACTCCAGACTAATTAATGAAAGGTCTCGGATGCTGATTAGGTTTAGCTGAAGCGTAGTAAAGAGGGAGGACAGGCCGGAGCTGTGAGCTGCTTATTTTCATTAAAACTGAATGTGAATCTCACCGCGTTAAACTTATTGTCAAATCAACCGTTGAACACACACACACACACACACACACACTGCCCCTTGCACCCACGCACCATCACACTCAGATTAAGATTCGGACTGAAGTTGATAAATACGCCGGGCCACTTGAAATTCTTCCTTTTATTGAATGACTAACCAGATTGCTAATTTGGTGTGACATAATTAATTACAGCCAATTAGGTAAACAGATGGGAAAGCGAGTGTGTGGAGAGGAAATGAGCGTGGGATCATTAACCTGTGTGTGTAAGTGTGTGTTGGGCTTCACCAAGACAGGAAGACTTCAAAGATGAAGAAGCACATATTTTTTTTTTTTAATAGATGTCAATAAGCTGCTGATATTTTAACTAATAATCCTTTTCATTTGGTAAATTGGTACCCCATGTAAGACTAAAAAAGGTATCAGGAATATTTGGTGGATTTGCACCAAAAAAATTAAAGAATAAAAATAAACAGGGAAGAAAGAGTGGAACCTCCGAAAGTGAAGTTGACATGTAAAGAAAAAAAAAAAGTAAAATGTTCAAAGACGAAACATCTGGAGGGATGTTACTCAATCTGTGAGAACTCTAATAAAAAATGAAAGCAGCCCAAATAAATAAATAAAAAATCACTGCTGTTTCCTCATTTATCATGGCTGACGCTGATAGATTGAGACAAACCGATGACTAAAACATTGCGCATCTCTCTCTCCTTTCCCTAAAAAAAAAAAATAAAATCTGGCCCGCCACTCACTTTTCCTCTGCTCACGTGGCTGCTGCTGCTGCTGCTGCACATCCTGAACCAAACTCCGGACGACTCCAAAGCTGCAGAGAACCGGCGTTAGCAGGCAGATGCATAATCAATAGGACAAGCACTCTGCAAATAGGGTTTTAACTCTGATCCGTGGCCTGCTGAAGAATGAGAGCCGCGTACATGCACCGCTCAGCTAACTGCCTGGCGCGTGTGTGTGTGTGTGTGTCAGGTTTTTATTTCGGTGGGTTGGGGAATGTAGCAGGCCGTCCCCCCCGATCGATAAATGACAGGGCTCGTAAAAAACAGAGAAATCAATCTGCAGCGCGCCTCTCAAACCTGAACAGGAGAAATGAAAGATGCTGATTAAAAATGTAACCGGAGTCTTTCATTTATTCTCCTGCAGCAGCATCGTCTAAAACTTGTTTCTCATTATGTAGACGTTAAAAAAAAAAAAGAAAAGAAACATCGCTGACACAGCTGATTGTCAAATTGGATGAATGGCAGAGCGTAGGACATGACCCCATGTTGTATACAGGACAACCACAAAGACCAAATGTTATTGATCCTGATGATTGATGATCAATCCTGCAGATTTACCAATTAAAATGCAAGACAAATTAAACTCAATATTTAATACCATTTTATTCGATTTTAGCCATAAAATTGTGTTTGATGGTCCAATTCTCTTTTTTTTCAGATACATAGTGTCTTTTAAACACACTATCCCTGTAGCTACTTAATGTTTTATATATTTCTGTTTTTATATATTCTTCATTTCCACATCTGAATACATACTATAGACGGTTCTATTCTATATTCCAACTGCATATTTAATTTACCTCAGGTGTTTAAGTCTGCACTCTCTCTCGTTGAGATGTGGAGAGCTCCGTGGGCTGCGGTTTAATCCCACCGTGGCCGTTTCACTTGGTTTTCACATTTGGACTCGGCAGCTGATGTTATCGACGCTGTCAATCTGAATGCATTTACAAATGGCAAAGACTTATGGCCAGGCCTGAGCGGATTCAATGGCTTGATGAAGAGTAAAAACAGAAGAAATCCCTAAAGGGACTTTTATCCTGTCTGTCTGATATATATTATATATATCTCTATATATAGAGATATATATATATTTTGTTGCCCTTTCGAAACCTAATACAGTGTTTCCACAAACGAGGAGCAGTTGAACTTTAGACTGACAATGTTTTTAGCAACGTGAAATCCATCTGAAAATTGTGTAGGCAGAAGTGTAAGATACAGAAAGGGCCGCTAATTAAAGCCGAATATATAAAAGTAAAGCTGGTGAGGATAAAATAATATCACTTTTTCATCTCTGGCTTTGAACCAGAATATAGAGGATGAGATGAGTTTCAGGATGTGGTTTAGTGTGTCCACTATATGGAACTGAAAATATATCTATTTTTCTTTATTTTGCACCAAATGATTTCTCTGAATCTGAAAGAATGGTTTTTCGACCAATATCCTGCTTCATATATCCCATCAGCCTTTAATATACCATAACATTTTTTTTATTATTGTTGTGTGTCTATCTTCATTTTCAGATTGTGTTATTACTGTAGAGCAGGGGTTCCCAACCACTGGGCCTTGGACCGTAGATGGTGGGGCCGTAGATCATTCGGTGTCTGGCTATTTTTTATTTTTTTGCTTTAGTAAATCCATTTATTTTGAAACCCATGACGCGGTGGCCACCTGTGGGACCTGATCACCTCAGGAATCAATTTCTCTCTGCAGCGCAATATCCTGCATCTCCTGACTTTCAATCAGAAACGTCTGTGTATCTGATGCACGCTTTATTCAGCTGCTGAGGCTTTATATAAGCCTTCAATAGCATGGATCTACAGTACAGTGTGTGTGCGCATGTGTGTGTGTGTGTGTGTGAGGATGAGTGACAGGTTGTTGATAAGAATCATTCCCGGGCAACACGCTCTCACAGCGTCAACTCAGATCTCCTCATTACGTCTCAGGATGGGTTTTATTTTTAGGAATTCCACAGGTATCTGGGTTAGGCCAGGGGGGTTTCATCCAAGTGTATTAAAATGACACCCTCGGGGCTTTTTTAGTAGCTCTTACAGGCTTATATGAGGCTATTACGGCATATCTGGTAGTGGGGATTAGTTTATGTTAGGATCCATGCTGGCACATGCTGACAGCTGCACTGGGAGGAGAGAAACCATAGTGAATGTGAAGATGGAACAATCACAGACTAAATATAAAAATGTCATACTGTATGAAATGATGTGGAAAAATGCAGAGTCACTAAAGTTACATGAAAAACTGCGAGAATGGCCTGATTCGTTCAGTATATGTAAGATTATGCATTATTTATTTATATGAAATACTTGTTTTTACATATAAAGCTCTCAGCCACAGTAAATGTGAATTCAGATGATTTGATTTATTATTATTATTATTATTATTATTATTATTATTATTATTATTATTATTATTATTATTATTATTATTATTATTATTATTATTATTATTAACTCATGACAAACACCTTAAAATAAACATTATAATATATAATATATATTTAAATATAATATATATAATATATAAATATTATATTTATGACTTTACTGCTTATTGAATGTAATCAACCAAAAGCTGTTAATATTCTTTAAGAATGGTCAAAAATCCAGAAGAAAAAGTGTCTTGCCTCCATTGTCTCTCTTTATTATTTGACAAAAAAAAGTTTGGTCTCTGTCTGTCTTCCCTGTCAGAGCCTCCGGGGACATGTCTCCATTAAAGCTGAAGTCATGACTCATTTCGTTCCTTTGGGAAGAGGCTTGTGATAAGACTGAGCCGAGGTGACGGAGACAAATACCACGTATAATACTTTTTCTCTCAAATGAGCCAGATGGACAGAACCGTTCCGTAGAAGTTTTCTCTTTAATATTTCAACTTCACAACAGCTGAAGCCAGGAGGACTTATTCCAGCCAGCTGGGATAAGGGGTCCGCGAGGTGACCCTAAAACTCACATGTGACCTCAGGGGGAAGTTCAGAAAGATACGGATCCAACTTCCAAACTGCCTTTGAGTGGTTTTGCCATTTTTGATTGAATTCTCTTTGTGACAAATGTGAGTGTATCCATGGGGACACGGTTTTAATGTTATAAAATGCGTGAGGGTTAATCATAATTAATGACACATCAGAAAAATAACTGACCTTAAATATTTTTCCCCACGTTTCTGGGAAGTCTCAGAAAAAAATCTCGAGCTCTTTGAGATGATGAGTATTAAGACTTCCTGGTAAATGCCCCCCTGGAATACAGCTTCAATATAATTTATATATATATATATTATATCAACCACTTCTATTTTCATTTTCAGTGTTTTCTCAAAGCCTTGTCTATAATTCATATTGTGTAGATTTTAAGTGAATCCTTTTCTTGTTGTTTTCATAAATTCCTTTTTTACCAGTGTTGGGTTAGGGTTAGGGTTCAATCTGGGAATTCAATCGACCAATCGGCTCGCTTGTTTCACGGGTCCTCACAACATTGTAAAAAAACAATTTATCCTCAGCAACACATATTTTTTTTATCTTGTGTTGGACATAAAAAGTTGCTATCAGGACATAACAAAAAGAGATTGAGACACAAAGAGGAATGAAACCAACAGGAAATGAGACACAGATGGACTTGATTTTAAAGAGAGAAGAAGACGGAGACAGAGAGAGAGAGAGACACATCCTGCTCCTGTTGAGTTTTTGTTCTCGGCTGAAAAGTGGGTCACCAAAGGGCCGGAGGTTAAAACCAGTGACAACAGCGCTTCCACAAAAACTCTTCTTCTTCTGCCTTTTTTTTATCGGGTCAAACAGTGAGAAAGTGGAGCACACAGAGGGAAAAAAAACAAAACAATGCTGGAGCAGAAAAGTATTAGAGTCAGACGCATAATAGCAGCAGAAAGGAGAAAAAAAAAGTGCAGACATTATGTAAATGAAATAGTCTCAGTTTGTGAAATGAATGGAAGGGATTATTCTTTGCATGACCCTGAGGGGCCCTTGTGTTCCAATCCCACCTTTCTCTCTCAAGTGTGTTTATATCCTTTTTGTCCGTGGTGCGTCTGTGGAAGCACCTGGAAACGTTTGCTTCGTGAAACAAATTATTATTATTATAATTATAAGCCACCAAGAGGAAAAGAGCAGCAGGAGGCAGTGCACTTTGAATTAGAAGCCTCTCCTATAGGATGCTTATTGCCTGGGAGGCGATTGAACTGGGAGGTTTGTGGGTCGTCATAACTGAGAAACTATAGGTGGTGCGGAGAAGGAATGAGAACAGCGTGATACTTCAGGGCCAGCGGTGGGGAACCTTTCTCCTCTCGCTGGCTATTCAGATTTTTATATCGTCCTTCAAGGGGCCGCACTCAATTACCCGACACATATATCACGCTAAAACCTGCGCTGTGAGGCGGAGGCTGGAAACAGCTTCTGGAGGCTGATGGAGGTGGAGAGGAAGCATTGCCCCCAAAAAAATATCCAAATAAATAAAGTGTCCACATCTGGAAGGTTTCAAGAAAGAAATGAGAAACTCGTCTGGCAGGCTGTAAATGACCCAAAGGAGTCAGAGGTGAGGGTCTTCTTTTGGAGATTTGACCCCACCTACAGGTCATGTGTAAATCAGAGTTTTGCAAATTTAAAAGTGACCCACTTGTGCTGTGATGGCACCTCGGCAATTTTTTTTGGCCACACCCCCTACTGTTAAGATTGGAAAGTGACCAAATAAAAAAAATGACAATAAATTCATACGCACCTTAATACACACATTTTCTGAAAATGTCAAAGTTAAAACCTTTATTGAAAAACGATATTAGATTTGTTGTCGTGAGTGGATGATTCATTCATGGTGGTTAAGCTACAGCTAAACCTTTGTCTAGTTAATTAAAATAAACAAATTGGAGCAATAAACATTTCAATGTATCTCTGGCAGATTTGTATTGCAGTTGTCTCTTTTATCTGCTCTTTCTTCCTCTCTCGGTTCTTTTGATGATTTTTTTCGTTTTTTTTTCCAACCCGCATCCCCCCCGGTTCCCGCCCACCCAAACCCGCGACGCACATGTCCTGCTGTGCCACGGCATGACAGAGTAAATTGCATTTGCGGAGAGAGGGGATGATCCGTCTCAGAGCCGAGTCGCTCTCCTCTCCACAGTCGCCAAACAACATCTCCATTGATTTAGCCGCGTGTTTACTGTAAGGCCATTTGTGCTCCAGTGCTTTCGGTAATGAGCGGGACTGGGGGCCCATTACGTGGCCCCTCTCTCAGACCGTAGATTCCCAAATGCCCAGATACAGTCTGGAAAACACAATGACGGATGAGAGCCAGTTTTAGAGCCAAGGCTGTGGCAGCGTCAGGGTTCCACCCAGAAACCTTTCCAATAACCTCTCCAGCATACCTGAGAGCAGAAATGTTCACTTTTTATGAAATAAAAATACTTTTTAAAATGATGGTTTTGTATATGTATATATATCATCCAAAACGAGATCCTTGTGTATTGTATTATATGTGAATTTGCATAGGTCATCATACTTATTCCTGAAATCCCCCCAAAATAATAACCATCTTGAGTGTCATATATATATTTGTAATTCTAAAGATTAGATTAAAAAACACTTTATTCTTACCTGGGTTTGAGTTTTCTATTGTGGGTATATTTTCAGGGGTTAGGTGGTGTCAAGGACAAATCTGGATTCTCTCATGTAGAATGGTGATGTTTAAAAAAAAAACATTTCCTGGAAAAAATCCATCTGAGTCACGTGTTGGGAGGAGGAACCAGAGGAGCAGAATAATAAGACGTGTCCAGGCACAGTATGGAGTTGCAGGTCACCTGCATTAGCTGATACCATCACCCTGACTGGAATATGCCTGGAAATAATAATAATAAAACAAAAATGAAATCACAAAAATACAATTTCCAGTGAATGATGAGCCGATGCCTTCACTCAGCCCGGAGACGGCTTGATCAATAATGCCAAGACATCGATCACAGGTTTTATTCATGCTGCAGGTGATGGCAGATGCGTCACACACATCTGGAAGGTGGAAGTTGGAATCATGAATGATATGAACTATGTATAAATTATACAGCAGGCTTATACAAGGACAAAACAAGAGGAGAAATATCGCCTCCCTGTTGTCGCCACGGCTCTCGCGGCTTCAAAGATGACTTGCTGATGTGAGTCAATGTGTGTAGACGCGATCCTTCACAGTCTGAGCAACACAACACCACACAAAGTTTTCCACACCCTAACAAACTTCCAGGACGCATTGTTTGTCCAGATATTGCCATATGCAGCACGTGTTTCTGAGACATTGGTATTCATTAATATCAATCAATGAATATGTTGTTTTTGTTACAACGTGTAGCCACAGGTCCTTAGTGTTGCCATGGCGATACATGTAAAGGCCACACTCTAAACTCTCAGGCAGAGTTGAAGTTAATCCTCCTCCTGAGTTTTTCTCTTTCTGTTTCCACTCCTTCTGATTATCGCTGTCTGTCCCACTTCTCCATTCACCTCCTTCTCCACTTCTCTCCATCTCCTCTCCTCTCTTCTCTTCTCCACTGTTCTCGGGTCAGAGCCGTTGCCTCAAGGATTTTTTAACCTTTCTCTGATCTGCTTTTCCCTTTGAATCCTCTCCATTCGTTGGATTCTTTGATTTGTTGCCTGTGTGCAAGCGGAGGGGAAAATGTGGAGGCAGCTTTCCATCAAATGATTGTGTGTGTGCGAGAGAGAGAGAGAGAGAGAGAGAGAGAGAGACCTGGATAGAATTGAGAGGATTTGTCTACATCTGCAGCACAACATGTTCAAGCTGCACAAGTATGATTTACAAAACAACTTTTCTCCGCATTGTTATTTGTGTTTGTGTGTTCCATTTATTCTGGACTCTCCACAAAACTCGACAAAGCACTTTTGGAATGCTTCCAATGGATTTTTTTTGGCAAGTAACAGTTTGATTGGGTGGATCATTTCTAAGGATTCTTCTGCAGTAGGATTTTTTTTAAATAAATGTATGTTCACTTCACTACCAATTGCCTGTACGTCGTTTCTTTTTTTTATAAACCCCCCCCCCCCCCCTCTATATTCAAACAAGTGTAAAACGAATGGACGCTCGATTTATCTGTTGATGATGGCCTCACTTACACACAAAGACACACACATGCGGCATTGCATTAGTGCAGTGATTTCTTTTTTTTTTAATCCTCTGGCTGCACAGTATTCCTGCATACGCATGTTGTTTTCCATCTGCCGCTACGTATTCATTTCACTGGTCGTTTATTTCGGCCATGGATGACATAGCTACACATTAAGGAACCCGCTTTTTTTTTTGGATGACCTCCAAGAAGTTTAGGAGGTTTATTATATGAAGCTGATCCAGATCCACAACCCCTCCACTGAGGTATATATATATATATATATATATATATATATATATATATCAGATGCATTGTTGCGGTATAATGTCATTATGAGAACAAATAGCAATGCAGGGTAGCGTTTGTTAGGTGTCATTCTTTGTTTGTGTGTCTAATGTGTGTGTGTGTGTTTGTCCTGCAGGTGCTGCTCACCGATGCCTGATTGAAGACACCTGTGCAGAGGGGTGCTCTGGATCCATAGAAGTGAATTACAACCCTTCGTTTGTTTGATTGTGTTTCCTCTTCAGTCATCCCGTAAACCATTGTGTGTGTGTGTGTGTGTGGTGCCTCTAGCCTGCTGTTGTTGTTTCTCCTCGTGTAATGTGGCAGCCTTTGTGTTGCTCATGACTCCTGGGAAACATCAGAGTCACAAATGTCCTGGTTAAAATGATTCAGTGAATCTGAGGTGACCCTCGGGTTGTTAAAGATCGCACAGGTTTCAAAATGAAATGAATAAAAGTTCCTAAATGACCTCACGCAAGGTCAGTTACCTTTGGATGGCATTAATAATGACCATAACCTGAATATATATAAAGATATATATATATATATTATTTTTTGATATATTTCTTTCTGCCTTCCGCTCCCTGTTGCCTGCCTCATTTTCTATCCATTTTTTTTTTTCACTCTTCTTCGTTGGTATTCTCTACCTTCACTCTGAGAGCAAACACACCTAATGAGCAATCTTTGCGTTTGTGTGTATAGGGCACGGGCCACCTTCCTCCCCACATACACACACACGCACAACTCCCCCGCCCCCCCCCCCCCCCCCCCGCTCTCCAACAGGCGATTATTCACAGAGGAGAGAGGAGACGGCGTGAGGGCCACCATCACGTTGCCCTTCCACCGTCTAATTAATCTCACGTGTCCACATTGCAAATAATCCTCTCACGTGCACAGTCAAGAAAAAGCCGGGCGGATTTAGAGGAATCTCTCTATAATGGTTCTATACATTCTGGTTTATAATGAGATTAGAGCAATCTGTGGTATTTCATAGGTCTGATTAACAGGTGTGAATTTCCACCAGTGGAATGTGGTTTTGGACGTCCCGTCCTCTGACAGACGGAAATCCTCCACCTGCTTCTAATCTATCTTTTTATCCCTCATTTAAAAAAATCAGGCTTTGTTGTTCTGAGCCGTCTCCTCATTAAGATTCATCTGTTTTAATCATATCCAGCGTAGATTTACCACCAGCTCTCAGCAGGTGGTGCAACTCATTAGCGTTTTATGCATCGGGTCCTACGTCATGCTCGTAATGAATGGTAGAGGGGCCATTGGGGAAAAAAGGAATTCTCATTTTAAACTTTACATCTTCAAAATGATGGTCGTTGAAGGTTGAATTTATTTGAATAAGAATTCATTTTTTTGAGGGTACCAGTTGTATTTTGTGGTTATTGTGTTATTTGCAAATTTGTGTTTTCCACTCTAAAGGGTATTTTAATATTTTTTCTTTGTGTCTTTGAAATCAAAATCCACCCTTGAAACAGTTTTCTCTGAATGAAAAATATGAAAATTCTGCTTTCTTCTCTGATTCTAAAGATGCTGGTCTCAGGAAAATCTGAATCTACCACAGTGTCCTCCTTATTAACCTCCACCTCCCTGGTCCTGGCCGCTCCACCTTTTTTTTTTTTTCTCTCCTGGTTATTTTATTACATATAGGCAGGTATGACGCATCTGGAATAGAAAAAGTTGGATATATTAGCCTAGCTAAACTCTTCAGATTTGTCCACCAGCGAGTTATCAGCCCTCTTTACAACACACGGCTGCTGCAAGTAAAAAGATCCCCCTGAAATATTTATTTAACATGGAACTTTAATGGGGGGGGGGCTGGAGTTGGAGGGACATGACCGCGGTGCTCTCTGTGGGACTCTGTGTCAGAGAGAGAGAGGGAGAGGCAAAAAATCATGCAAAATTAATTGCCTGGAGAAAGTCTGACACTGCTGTCTGGGGAGAGGAGGTGAAGAAGGATGAGATGGAATGAAAAAGGATGGACGGAGGATAATGTGGGAGGAAGATTCAGAGGAGGAAGAATGCGCCGACCTGATCACGGATAAAATGGCCTTTAAAAGAAAATGCTGCGCTACAACATACAAACCTAAAAAAAGAACAAAGTGCCTCCTCCATATAAAGAAAGATGTGACCATCAGGCCCTGAATAGACTTGTTTTCTTATCTGAGGCATGCTGGAAAAAAAAAATATACTGAAGAAACCATATTCAGCTTTATTTATTAGACCCGACCACAGACTCGGAGAAAATAACAAACTCAAAACACTCAATATAAATTCTCAGGATTATTGAGCTGATTATTTTCTTTGTACTTTGATCAAATACCAGCAGAACATCTTATGGAGGTCAAGTATTTTGTTTTTTTGCGAGTTCCATTGGACAGCGGATTTGTCATAGCTTCGTAAAAATAATATCCAAAAATTCCCAGAAAGCCCAATGTTTTTTTTTGCTGCCACATAAAAATTTGTCTATAAAATCTCTCTCTCAATTGGCCTGATGGAGATGTCGGTACAGTGTGTGCACTAAAAGCCTCTCGCTCAGATGTTTGTTGACTGTACCCAGGAGCACTCCACATCAAGTACATGGTTCTTACGGATCCATAATCATTTAGTACATTCCTGTCTATCTGTGTCAATTTGGACTGGATGCGTTTCCATTTAAAACCGAAAACACGTGTCCCTGCTTGCCCTTCAGGCAGATTTCACACTTTTACCTGCACGTCTCCCGTCTAGATAATCTGATTAGATTTTGCAGCTTCATGCATAAAGATTATACAGATTTTTATTGATTTATTTTTAGTCCTTCATGCCTAAAGACATGGTCCATGATACCAAAAAAATCTCTAATAATCTCATTAATGTAACTGGCCCTATTTAACATGTCACGGTAATGATGGTGATGAAGAAGCTTATTTGCCTCAAAGCTGGTCACGAACTTGACCAATAAGATATGGACAAAAATGCTCCTCAGGCTTATGAGCTGCAGTTTGAATTGAACAATTAAAAATGAGATTCAAAAATGAAACATTTCCGCTTTGATTTGAGGAGGTTTATTGTGCATGGGAATACATGCAAGGCGTCCCTTTTAACAAAGGTAGTTGTTTAGTTCAACAACGTTTTTTTTTTTTAAACCTCCCCCGACTCTCCAATACAGGATATTTTGATGGCGCCTTTGTAGCTTAAATCTATTTTCCTCCCCATCAGGCCACAGGAGAGTGTTTTTTCCAAAAGCTTTTGATAATTTTCAGGGCTTTTTAATCTTTTTTTCCATAAAGACCGTTTTCTCAAAACACCACACTGATTCAACTTTATCCTAGATTAAAGGATAACAAATTGTGTTTGAATCCCCATTTCATACACACACCGCATAGACTATTTACCTTTAAATGTCAGCACCGGTTTATTTAGCTGAGTGTACACAGGCAATTTCCCCTTTCTTGAATTGAGTTATTGCTCTACCCATTACAGACCAGAGAAAAGAGCTACACACTGATATTCACACAGTCACTCAGGCCGCATTATGGTCTCACTTCATATCTGGGGACAACGCATGAATTTTTCATTAGCTCCCTTTTGCTTGAAAAAAAAACAAAAAAAAACAACAAAGAAACAAGGATTATCAAACATGAGGCGGAGTTTGGAGAAAATATGAATATAACAAATAAAAAAAACACTTTATCCTGAGATAGGATTTGAGCAAAACAGGGAGGATTTAACTTTGAAATGTTTGACTTTTAATTTGTGCAATATCAAGAAAATATATATATATATATAAAGCACTTAAATATATAGTCAAGCATCTATATCTAGACTTCATTTACAACTGTCCTTATAGGCATTATTTTTATTGATAGTTATTTTTAAGACAGATTTTCTCCACCTTTATGCTTATGCTTTCCATTGTGTTTTTTTTTTATTTGCGGGCAACCACTGTCATTTTTCACACTGAGCAATTCAAGAATAATCTTCAAATCAATCATAGTCTTTTAATAGGTCAGCTGCAACCAATGAATTTCCCCATTGTGGGGATTATTAAAAGGTGTTCTTGTGAGGACCCTGCTGGCTTATTGTCAGCCAAGAATATGAATAGTGTAAATAAAAAAAAATGTGCCTGTAATGTGCTTAGAGCCGTGAACACCCTCATTCCGTGTGCATGGCACATAAAAGCAACAGTGGGGGGTAAAGTGACGAGGAAAATGTGCATTAAACACTTTAGCATGACCAAAAGCATCATGCCAATCTGACATAACACTTAAACGTGTTGCTGGTTTAGGACCAAATGACCTTAAATGGAATCCGTCGGATCGGATAACGAGACTCCAGACGCCAGAAATAGCACTTTAACCCAATAAAGCAAATTTACAGTGAGGTGAGATGAGACGTCAACGGGAATCAATCAACTCCATGAATAATCATGGAACATATTCTCCGCAGCACCTGGCTGAATCCACGTCCTGAGTGCACGAGCGCCGCATCAAATATATATTTTATTATGGCTTTTAGAAAGCTGTTCCCATTTTATCCTTCAATCTCGTCTGCCAACGAGCTAATGTGGATTGAGGGGATTTTTATTTTCCCCGAAAGGAAGTTATCGGGTAAATTCTGCAGCTTTGTCACGCAATAAATTAATTCAAATCCTGCATTGAAAGCTAAAACAACAGCACTTGGTGCAACATGTGTAATAGTTAGTCTTTTTTTATCCTCTTGGAATATTTTTACTTTCACAACAATGTCATGAAAGGGAATTAGGGAAGGCCAAATAATACAGATTCGGACTTTTATCCCCTCTGCGGCTGTGTTCAGAAGGAAGTTGAAAGTCACAAATCTATTGTTCTAAGAAAATATCTGGTTTCTGACACGGCGTCACTGATCCGGGGCTTTGTTCACCGACAACTCAAATATAGTTTATTTCAGGATCTGCTTGTCTGAGAAAAGGAAAAAAAATAAAAATATATTTTTTATGATGACTGGAAGGCAAAAAAAAAAAACGCCACAGACTTTATTCATACTATCACTCCACTGTTATTGGCTCTGACTTGATTTGACCCTAAATACTTGAATTGGCCCCACAGCTGATAGTCGTCAGGATCCATTAGTGCCCAGATGGCTGAAGATTTATCACCTCGCTGATTGATAAATTCCATCTCAGCCAATTCTTAAAAAAAACTACAACTGCTGCAGGGAAGCATTAATTAACAACACTTTGTGGGATTTTATTCAAATTATAATACGATACAATCCTGATAGGAAAAAAAAAAAACACCTTGACAGAGACGTTTATGACCACATCAATCAAACGCTGCTTCACTTTCATTTCTGCCGTATCTCTCATCACGAGTTGTCACATTGTACCGTAAAATGGGAAACGGGACACGGCAGCATGTGCAGCGGTTACAGCATGTTACATTGAAAGTCACAAAGCATGTTTAATGACATGTAGGAACACGCAGAGTTGAGTTTGAATGACCATTGAAGGGATGGAGTGGATAATAGTGCATTCAGCCAGACACGGCAGGAAAAGTGGCAGTTATTGTAGTAAAACCACTATAATCTAGCTCAAATGAAATGCAATAACAATCATCCACAGCTCGTTGTGTAACGTTTGTGTTAAACACTAACCTTTATATATAGTGAAATATGCAAAACTCGCCCAGTTGATGCCCAGGTCTAGTTTAATCATCTCGAGTGGTTTATCGTGTGCAACCCATTTTTTTTTTTCAAACATTCCATGAAACCATAAAATCTGGCTTTGGACTTAAAAATAAATAAAAAATTGCAAAAAGTTTTGAATCACTCCGATCCGCTCCATTATAAATTCTCGTCTCTAAAGTGGTGAATCTGTGGTTTAGCACTGACCCATGACACGTAGTACGCATGACAAGTTCCTTCTACAAAATACAATAAAAAAAAAAGGAAAATCCACTATTTCCCACTGACACTCGACACATTCTATTGGATTTGATTAGTAATGTATCAATCTCACACAAAACCATTTACATCTAGACGTGCCACGCGGCGTAATCACCCGTACGACACTTTTAATCGAGATTAATTAGCAACATGCTCGTTTGGAATTCACTGCCACACACCCGGAGGATTTACAGCTTTAATGAACTCACAGGCAAACGACATCCTTTTTTTAACACCTGCTGAATTTGCATGTTCTAATTGATTCTATATATATATATTTTAATTTTATTTTTTATTGTTGTGTGTGTGGCTCTCCATCCTGCTCTACCTGTTGTAGTGTCTCGCTTGAAGCAACACAAAATCCAGCTTTTACAGTTATTTTTATTCATTCCACCAGAGACATTGGGTCACCTCACATTATCCCCTTTTCATTCGTCGGAATAAGGTCGCCTCCTGAGGGCCCCGCCCCCGCGAATCGGGAAAACTTTCCTGTCTGTTACATCTTCTGTACAAAGAAAACAAAAAAAAAAACACGACATTAGGGAGCATGATAAAGTACAGCCAGGGGAGAGTTGGAGCAGAGAGAGAGAGAGAGAGAGAGAGATAGAGATGAGAGAGAGAAAGAGAGAGAGAGAGGCTTCGGGTTTGGTTGTTGGGTGTAAACAAACAACCTCTGAGGAGAACTCTGGTTCCTTCTTCCATCATCTCAGAGGGAAAGTCTCTCGGCTCCACCGGATCTGATGCTGCGGCTGAAATAAAGAATCTTTTTTTTTTTTTATCTCTGTACGTTTTATACTCCGCAATCTGGGCTCTGCTGCCGCTGCTGCCGCTGACAGTTAATTGCTGTATTCATACAGCACAAAGTGTAGCTGGTGTGGGCGGTGACTGTGACTTAGTTGGGGGTTCTAGGAAGGAATAATTACTGGAGTTTCTATGAATAAACTGCACTTCTCCAGCAATGTGACAATATATGCAATATTAAACTTTTAACAGCGAGAAAAAAAAAACATCTGTCAATTAACAATTTACTCATCACATCTAGGCTGCAAAAAAAACGCATCCGTATCGAGTCATCCAGGAAGTTGGGGGTTCTAGGAAGGAATAATTACTGGAGTTTCTATGAATAAACTGCACTTCTCCAGCAATGTGACAATATATGCAATATTAAACTTTTAACAGCGAGAAAAAAAAAACATCTGTCAATTAACAATTTACTCATCACATCTAGGCTGCAAAAAAAACGCATCCGTATTGAGTCATCCAGGAAATGCATCGTACGACACAACGAGTCGTCTTACAGTGGGGAGGAGAAATGTGTGCCATCAGAGTTGGATTTTGCGTTGTTTTTGCATGCACCAGAACAAAAGGTTAAAGGTTACCCACTGCACACAGACCCAGGATAAGTGTCACAGCTCTCTGGCAGTTTCTGCTGCACAGTCACTGTTGCAGGCGGGTTGCCAGGTTTGTGTTTCTTATTAGCCGGAGGGGGGGTTTGATGCGGAGCGTTGACAGTGTGCGTTTCCTGGCTCGCCCATCCTGGGACACACAGAGAGAGAGAGTGGCAGTGGGGGGCAGATCTACTTGAGGCGAGGGTGACAATACTATCACCACCAGCTTCCCTGTAAAGAGAATCCACGAGTCCGCAGAGCTGTGGGCAGGAAACAGCATCGTCCTTTTTTTTTTTTTTTTCTTTTTGGCAAATGGGTTGAAGAAAATGGGGTTCACTACGTTATGCTGGCATAGAGATAAAAAGAAAAAAGAAACATAAAGATCCAAGTACAAGCCAGTGTCAAGTGTCGAGTGAGTTAATATGTCAATGGCTTTGTGCCATTTTTTTTTTTTGAAGACTCCTTCAGATGCAAAAAGCTTTTTTATCTGCATCCAGTGAGACACCTGGGATGTTTGGTGATTCCGGTGGGGGAATTCATTTCCTGAGGGACATGATGAAAACGTAACCAGAGCAGAAGTGCTGACCTCATTTTACCTCTGCCGCAGTCATTAAAAAATCTTTCCGACAAACGAAAAGGACAAGTGGGTCCAAATAATCTCGAAATTTGGAACGGTTTCTGATTTCTGCTGTTTGGTGTTGCCAGGCAACAGAATGTCTTAGAAATAAAGTGATTTTGTCATAATGACGATGATGATCATTAAATATGATGGCTTCTCAGCATTCCCCTGACTTGACGAATTGAAAATAGAAGTAAGAAAGCAACATTTGAACTTTGATAATTGTGTCACTTCACTTTTTTTTTTCCAATGACTTCGATGAAAGAAGAAGTTTTCGATTTGAAGCACTCAGGCTCCTTAGAAATTCAACCTGCTCTTATCACCACAACCTCGTCCGGGTCATTTCACTCAGTTTGAAGCCGTCCAACGCCGAATGGAATATTTAACGACGGCCAAAGCTTTGTTGAGGATTTGGGTTTTCCGTTATCTGACAGGACCCGACGTTTTCGCAGATAAATGGTGTTTGTTTTGCCGCGGACAGATGAATGAGATTCTGAGGTAAAAGTGCAGGACGCGGAGGTGAGCCAAGTCAAAGAGGAGCCGTGCGAGGAACAACAAAATATCCAAAGCTTTTCATTAGGACACGAACGCGTCAACATTCCTTCGGTAATGGGCAGGTTGTGACCGAACTGGTTCAAAATCACCACCACAGGTTTTTATCTACCCTGTCCTTCAACATTTTTGTTTCTTCATCATAACCTCCATCCATTGCTTCCAGCATGAAAACAAAAAGTGAAACAACATTTAGGAAAATACGCAAAATATTAAAATGCTTAAAAAGAAATATATCCTCCATTTGAAAACTTTCATACGTGTTTTTGATAATAATAATATGCACAATATATTTAAAGGATGATATCACACAGGCATAATCGTCTGGTAAGAGTGTTATTTTAAGTCAAAGAAATACAGATTTTTGACTCTCTCAGCTTTTAGCCGTTTCCTGCTTATTCCTATACGTTCTCTTCACTCCTTCCGCCTGTCTCTCACTTCCTCTTCCAGTCCTCCCATCCTCTCCCACGCCGAGCCATCAGCCCACAGGGAAATTACGGCATGTCAGCGGAGTGGCAGGGAGGAGAGGGAGGAGGGCGAGGAGGAGGAGCAAAAAGGGACGAGCGAGAAAAAAAATTATAAAATGGAGACAGGCGGTGAACTCATCTATCTTCTAGGAGCACCAAATGGAGACACACACACACACAAAGGCTAGCTTTGATTGCTCAATGTTCCTTAGTTTTTGTTTCTCAGCATCCTCTGTAAAAAAAAAAAAATCCTGCTGCAAAGAGCAGCTTATTATCCCTCTGACATTACTTTGTGATACTCAGGCCTGATATTGTGAACATGTTGGCAATTTTTACGTTTGCGCTCTTTGAATAAATCACAAACCCTAAATGTCACACACAGGCAAATCTTGGTCTGACTGTTTTTTTCATGGTTTATTACAACAACACGAGCTCCATCAGTCCGACCGGGCTTGTCGAGCTGCGGCTCAATCCGCGACGGTTCTTGGCATTTCAGCATCTCAGTAACACCAATGTTCCAAAATGAATTTGGTTCACATTTGCATAAAACACACATTGTTATATCCGCAAATATCTGGTTGGTTTTTATAATAAAAAAAAAATAAAAAAAATCCAGGAAACAATGAATCCCAGAAAACAATGTTGAATGCACTGGTACGAAAACATTTAAAATATAAATAAAAATACTCATTCTGGCGTTGATCCGTATAAATATTATAAAATATTCATAAGATGCCCACGAACAAGTTTTGTGTGAAAAATCGAATTCATCCAAATGTTTAGTCCACTCAACAATGTTTTGCATTATTTGTAGGTTTGTTGTTGTGTGTTTTGTTGGTCTAAAAAAAAATATTTGAACAATTTATGATATGTTAAAATATATATGATATTGTCCTTCTATCCACTGCCAACCCAAGGACTGTTTATTTGACCCGTTAACTGACAGGACGGTCATTATCTCCAGATAAACCTTTTAATGCTTATTCACATTAAATGTCTCAACGGTTCCGATGAGTCTGACAGGTGCGTGAAGCAGAGAACTGCTCTTTGACAGGTTTCAGATGCTGAATTGTAGAGTACGCTTAGATTAGGATTCAGCATTAAGTGGTTATGGATTCTCTCCGGCCCGAGGCGAGCCGTGTCAACAAATGCTCCGAGGAGTGAAGACTGACTTAAGTTAAAGTTAAAGTCAGGTGCTGGATGACAGATTCTAATTAGCTGCACACACACACACACACACACACACACACAGACATTTATGCGATGACTGTGGAAAGAACCTTTCCTGCACTTATCTTCAGGAAATAAAAATATTATAATTTGGCCAAAAAATTCAACTTGTTGTGGTTGTTGCTCTTGGAATATTTTTGCGTTGAATACTTTCCAGTGCTCTCATGATGTCTCCCCTGCTTCTGTGCAGGGGTCATTTCATTCCACAAGTGCCCAATTCAAGCACTCATATCACACGACAACATTTGAAAATATTATTTTCTTTAACATTTTTACTTCTACATGCTTTCTGCCCAGTTCTGGAGAGCACTGGAAAAATTTCCAACAAATGACTGGAGAATCCAAAACAGCTCTTCATACACCAGATGAACACGAGACCACAAAGCATCTGGGAGTCTGAAGCTCCCCTCAGAGACTTCACTTTTCACTCCGGCTCAATGCCATGGATTTGGACTTAATATTTTATTACTCTCAGCGTCTCAGTGGCGGTTCAGCTGAGAGGTTTGTTTTTTGCTCTGGTTTGTGCCAGAGAAGAAGATGGTTCGGGACTTTAGATGGAAGAGAGAGAGAAAAACCCACCACAGATCAAGGTTGGATTTTGAGCTAATCATTTTTTGGGGATGTTTCATGTATTTATTGTGCTGTAGAACAATAAGTAAATGAGTAAGCCTTTTTAGTTCAAATTGACCCTGTCTGGAAACCTTTCGGATTTATTCGAGCAGAGGGATTCCATCCCCTAATTATGAAATACTGGATCCTGTTTCCTGAAGTAAAATCCATTACAGATTAACACAATATGCAAAACTATGTAAAAAAAAAAAAACACACTTTCAGCTTTTAATACATTACCTGTATTCTGAGGACAAGTTGAACCTCTACGCCCATTTGCTGTTCTTGCAGGGAACTTTGGCACCCTCCTGATTTTCTGACCCAATAAACTCCAGTCGTGAAACTCTTCACTTTTACAAAATGTCAGCGCTCGATTATTGATGTCAACCAGAAAAAAATCCTCCCAGTTTGACCGGAGCTTGCGGACGTGCAGAAGTCAAACTGGTTTAGTGCTCATGTTTAAATCATTACAGGGACTCACAGTATCACATCTAGCCGACCTCCTGGTCTCTCATTTATCCCCCTCTTTCCTTTCTTTGCTTACTTTACCCTTCAGGAATATTTTTTTAACATATATCAATAAAAATAAATAAAATAATAAAACAACTTTATGTATTTTGACTCAACACACACTTGTTTGTTGAATAAGTACAACCACTGATTTGGTTGAGGCAGAATTGGCCTTTCTTCGGACTTTTTAGCTTTGATATGGGAAAACAGTGACTTTTATTATACAGGTTGTCATAGTGATATTAAATAAATGGGAAAATGACAAGTCAAGGATTTCAGATGAAGTTTCTTCATATTAAAGTAAGTGAGTATTTGTTGTATTCTGAATGATGTCTCTTTGCTATATATAAAGGATTAAAGATGTGTTTTTAGGAGAAGGAGTAGTGTGTGTAGGTGTGCGTGTGTGTCCCTGAGGTCCACGGCAGAGGTGAAGAGGTTTATATCCGGCTGTGATCTTCTGATCTTTGCGTTAGCATTTTTACACTAATCTCCTCGGCGAAGAAGTTGCAGCCTCGTCTGGCTGTTTTAGGTGGTCCCGGTCCGGTGTTTCATCTGAGTTCGAGCCAGCAGTAAAAAGAATAAATCAAACTCCCGCTGAGTCAAAGTTGCCATCGTGGGGAATATTTACTCCGACATCTGAGGACAAACAGCCCTCGGATGCAAGTAAAGGATGAAACGGCACCCGGCTGGATGGATGCCTTCTGTTTGCATCTTCCTCCCATGTCTGCGTGGGTTTTCTTTTTTCTTTTTTTTTTTCCTGGTGATCTGGTTTTGCATTCCAGCACACAACTGGTTTCACGGGTCCAGTGGAAAGCCTTGGCTTCAGGGGGTCTGTGGGATGGTGCACGCCCACTTCTTTTAATGATGTTAATATTTAATATGTCGCTCTGTAGCCGATGTAAATATTGCATGGATATGTCCAATTCATATTCATTCACACCAGCGCGACTTTGCATCCTCATGAGTAAAATGCACTAGGCACAGGTGGACACACTCCATGCAGAGTGTGTACTTTGTGTAGTTGCTGTGAAACACACTTGTGGGAGCATTGTACTCGGGCTGAATGCTCTCGGTGATGGCTTATAAATGTCAGCATGAGTCTGTGCTGAAATTAATTCCATTTGCTGCGGCGTTTGGCGCCTGAACTTGGACAGCTTTCATTCCACCTCCCTTTTCTTTTTTTCATTTCATTTCTTCTTTGAAATATTTTCCGTGGAATCCTGTTGAAAGATGCGTCGGCGGCTCGAAGTTGCCAAGCCACGTCACACGGACCAGAAAAAAAAAAAAAAAATGCAGGCTAAACTTACTAGGTTTCTAATTTAATAAGATTTAATATGAATTCAAATATAGGATTTGAAACTCTCTTCTGGCCTGAGATTTTTTTATTTATTTTTTCTATTTAAAATGGAAAATTAGCAAAGTCAAAAATGCTAATCAGTGTGATGTGGCGCTAAATGCACCTGGCTGTCGGTCAGAGATGTTTTTAGTATCTTCCGTGCTTCGGGCCAAAATTACAAGCGCAGATGGATTTTCATTTCATAATTTAATATCGGGATTACAGAGCATCTGGTTGGAGAATAAAAAAGCGTATTGAGTCGTTGAAAAGTCCAAACGGGGGACAGGAGGACTAAATCAACTCGGACCAAACTGAGCTCAGGGCTTCAATAGTTGGATATTCATAAAAAAGGAAACTGACGTATTCAAATTGGATTTGATTCTGGCTGTTAACACTCTTTTCATGCTGCCAGCTTTTGAGAAACAGCTTGGATAGGTAGAATTTGGAAGATAAAAACTTTAAAATCACCTCCAGGTTGATAATGACCTGAATGCTGTCAAAAAAAAAAAAAAAACGGAAGTAAAACGTGTCAGGAATATCTGAAATGTAATATCTGAATATGTGGCATTGGCATTTAATTAAAAACAGAACCCAATGTGACGAGGTCATGTTAACATTTTGTACTGTAGCTTTTTTTTCTCCTCATCTCGTCTTTTCTTTTTTTCTTCTCTGTCATGGAAGTATGTGGAAAAAGGTCTTTTTATGCAAATGTTACCGTCCTCCTCCAGGACAATCTTACAAAGGGAATAAAGTATATGGGGGGGAAACCTCATTTAAAAAAAAAAAGATTCCAAACTGAAATAAGGTGAAATTATAGGTCTGGGAAACTTTGGAGGAAAGATTCATTCTGACTCACTGTGGGAATGAAATGATTCAAATGGGTGTTTTCTGGATTCTGAAGCCCAGTTTCCCCATAATTTATTTGATAGATTTTTTTCTCTCTCCATCTCTTGGTGATGCAGGTACCCTGTGCAGATTTAGCCAGGTGGAGGTGCAGGGTCTTTTTCAGATGAAGAACTATGTTTCAAACTTTCTTTATTTCCTTCTTCTCTTGATTTCCCTTCCACAGAACCATCTGTTTTCCTTCTTCATCTGTCTCCGCTGAGATTTCAATCAGTGTCCTTTAACCCCTCACATTTAAATTCAGTCCTCCTCTCTCCCCCTCCTGTTTTTTTTTTTTTTTTATTTCGCTTAAGGTCTCAACTACTTCTCTTCTCTTCTCAAAAAAAAAACTAAAAAACCCTGATGTTTCTATCCAGAATAGAAAAGCGCGTCCCAGTTCTGCCATTGTCTCGGAACCAGCTGAGTTCTCCACCTGCTCCTCAGATGACTCCTGACTCCCAGCGCCGCCTCGGGTAAATATATTAAATATATTCATCTGGGGTGAAGAAATGCCTCAATTCCCTTCATTTTCTTTTCCCACGGGTAATAAATCATCATTCCAAAATGTCAGTCAGGAGAGAGAGAGAGCGAGAGAGCGAGAGAGTGTGGAATCAGCTTATTGCGCATTTCCCTATATGTAGTTGTGTCTTTGTATTAATGTGTGGTGAAAAACTTGTGGGCGTGTGTATGCGGCATATACTGTGTGTGTGTGTGTGTGTGTGCGCGCGTTGAATGCTGTCAGAGGCCGAGTTGCCAGCAGTCGGAAGGTTTCTGGCTGGTTTCCCAGAGACCCTGAGGGAAAGGCACCTATTGATGGATGAAAAAAACTCCCACAGTGCTTTGCTTCCTGTGCGCACGATAGCCCTGCGAGTCTGCAAACCTCCGAGAGCTCCCCACCCCCCACGCACACACACACACGCACACCGGACTGGAAACAGCCTCACACAACTTTGTGTTTCCTGTGGTATATCGGAGCGTCTCTGTGACTTATTGGATAAGTTAGTGTTGGTTTTAAAATCAACGTTCACAGGCCACGCGATACACAATAAAATGCATTTAAAATAAATCCATATTGCGTTAGAGGAACTTTGCAGCAAATGGACAGAGAAGTTGAAGATCCAGTAAATAAGTCGGTTCATGAATAGACGGAGTAGGAGTTGACATTCGAGCTGAGGAAAATATTTATAGATAGATGTTGTGATTTCTATATTTGGACGTGAGTGGATTCAGCTTTCTTCCTATTATCTCCGAGCGGAGCCAAACTCATTTTATTTATGCAAATAAAGGCCCTTGTAAAGGATAAGAAACAACTCCAACTCTGCACAGTTTCCTTGGTGCTCTTTAAAGTCTTTGTGACTTGAGCTGCGGTGATTTCTTTCTTGAGATGACACTCTTTAAATGTATTTTTTTTTTGTTTTTTTCGACATTTTAATCCTCAAATTTGATTTGGAATGAAGTATTGTAGTTTTTTTTATAAAAAATAAAATGGCACGGCACATGCTTTAAATGAGACTCATTAGACTCAGGAGAGAGCTGCAGTAACGGAAATACCAGCGGTAGTCATGGCGTCAGAGCCTGTGTGGGTGTTTGCGTGTGTGTGTTTTCTGGGTATGAGCACTGAGAAAGAATCTAATCACATCTTCTTACTTAACTTTGGCGTGAAGGAAATATTTCCTCTGTAGCCCCGCCCCCCCCCCCCGTGTCCCCTGTAGCACCGTCCTCCAATCAGAGCAGAATGAGAATCACCTGTGTCTTTGTGATGAGAAGCGCTAAAAACACCCGTGACGCCGTCAGCAGCGAGAAGCTCTGTGTGTGTGTGTGTGTGTTTTTGTTGTTGCTCAGTTAGTTTTGTGTAGCTTTTTTTTGTGTAGACCTTGCTGTACTAAATGCACATTTATTATTGTCTTATTTGAGTTGATACAGAGATGCTGGGTGGTGTGCGCTCCGTCAGGCCAATGAATGATGAGGGGGAATTTAAATTGAATCTGATGATGACCATAGTGGATTATTTTGGTCATTATTGAGCCATTTATTCGAACGTCACCTCAGCCATAATCATCACATTTTCTGCGGTAGAATTTGACCGATTCAGAGTCTTACACCAACGTGTTATGTGTGTCAGTGTGTGAGTTGTTGTGCGTGCAGAAAGCTTTTTTTTTACAGGAAAAACAGATTTCTTAGATCTTTTTTTTTCTTTTTTCTCGCTTTGGTCCCAGCTGGATATTTTATATCCGGAGCTGTTTTGCAGTTTCAATGTAATCTGCCGAAGCAGAGCGCATTTTAAATTTGCCATAACATAAATTTCTCTGAGTCGGCACATTGTACCTTGGAGTACTTTGTCAAAAAAAACCAACTTCTGTGTTTATATTGAAATGTGACAGGACTCAGAGAGCCAGGGACGGGTTCTTGAAAGGAGAGCTTCCTGAATGAGGTCCCGAGAGGGTCATTTAGCAGATCACACATAGAATAATATATATATTTATTTATACATCTATATGTATGTATATATATATATATAATGAAAAGTATGTGCAGCTCAGCCGAAGATGAAATGAAATGAATGATTGGTGAAAGGAGGATTATAGGGCTGAATGGTCACTGTGAAGATGTGAGAGCGGCTCCAGCCTGTGCATCACGTTGAAATGAAAGTGTTGTGTTGCACTTTGTTGTTGTTGTTGTTGTTTCTTTGCAGCCCTGCAACCGAGATGCAGATTCTTCTTCTATACATTCTATATCTATGAAACATATATATCTTTAACTTTGATGGGCTTTAGTTCATTGAGGATATGAGCCACATTCACCAATGGAGCCCGTGCTTTTTCTGCATTTTTGTTTCGATTCAACACTCAAAATACTGTGTTAAAGGTATTTGAGGCACGGCCGCCGAGAAGGTGATTTTCTTTCTTTTTTCCTGGTCACAAGATAAGCTAATCCTTTCTTGTCCCACAGTGGGGACATTTGCAATTGACATGCTGTTATTTGGCCTCCATTATTTTTTTTTGACACGTTCACAATGACGGATATTATGGTTATAGGACCGCGTCACGTTATCTCGGTGATACAGACCCAAGAGGCTCGGACACTGTGTTGGTCATTTAGTTTTACTTTTTTTTTTTTATGAAGCTGCAGAGAGAATATTTCGCTTCAAGTCCAGATACTGAGCGGCTCACTTTTCATCAGAGGGAAGAGCAGACAAGTTTGTCTTGATGTGTGCAAATCATAATCGGACTGTCACTTTCTGTTTGACATTTTTGCCACCAGCTGCTATTTTTTGGATTCCCATTTCTGTCGCTGCTGTCGGATTTTAATTAATGTTTTTTGTCCACCTTTGATTTTCAGCGCATTTTGCTGCTGCGTCATATTTGGCTGTGTCCATTAAACAGCGTGTGTGTGTGTGTGGGGTACCTGAGTCCATTTAATTTCTGCTGATGGAGTTTCTATAATTAACTCTCCTTTGCGTTCGCCTCACAGTCACTCTAGGTATGCAGACTGTTTAATTACATCAGTTGGAAAACTATTATACTATGGTGCAGAATAAAAATGATCAATTATTCCCATGGAAATTTGAGTTTTTACTGCACAATAACAATAATTAATTAAGAATTGTTTAATCATTTTTCAATAGTATGCAACTTTAATAAACAATACATTCATACACAATTAAAATATATATATATATTTTTTTTAAGGTGACATTTCCCCGGTCAATGAGACCCTGAAGCACTTTGTGCTTCCAGCTAGAATGAAAAGTGATTTAAAAAAAAAAAGTTTTGCTTTGCCTAGCCAGCCATGCCTGATGTAGACGCACACACGCACAAGGACACACAAACACAGTGAACATTTTCCACAGAGAAAAGAGCCACACCTCAGGCTAACTGTTCACACACATCCCCAAAGAGAACAGCTTTGATGTAAAGCCTGAATGCCTCCTTTCAACTGCCTCCACTGGGCCTGACTCTCGGTTTGTGTGTGTGTGTGAGACAATATCTACACAAATACTTACAAAGCCTAACCAAAAAAAGTGTGTGTTTTCTTTTCTTTTAAACAAGTTTGAGTTGCCTAGGATCAGAAAGCGTAGTATTGTCTTTGTATTGTCTCCGTGGTCCCTCAGGTGTCCAAATGTCCAGAGCCAGTGGACATTTGGATGTGATGCCAGTTTTCCTCTCCGAGATGTGACCGTTTCTGCTGTGTACTTATGCAAATGTGTCATTTTAAAACACAGATTGGAGTCAGATGATAAAATAGACTTTTCTGACACAGAAAGAAAAAAAAAAAATGTGTCTGCGGACGCCGAGAAAACGCAAAAACTGTGGCTGTGAATATGAGCGCGATGATTAAGAGCCAACTGATGACACTGTGCAGGTGAGAGGTGAGGAGAAAGAAAAACAAAATCCCAGCGTTCCTCCATCCTCCAGCTCCACGTTTCTGACAAATCACTTCATATGCAAATGGTGCCGTATTTATTCCAATGACAAATCCCACTGTCACATCAACAGATTCACGAAACACAGCGCGCACACATTCGCACACAGGTGGTCGCACACACAGGTGGTTCATTAGTCACCTGTCGCACACGTCAAATCCAGCGAGGTTTAATAATTGCTGTATTTGTTCCGATGATAAATGGAAATAATAGACACAGCTGCACTGAATAAAATAAAAACGATAAATGCCACAGCTCCACCTGTACCGCTGTATGTGTGTGTGTGTGTATAATTCTAGCTGGTTTTATAATAAATAATGTGTATTATTCAATAATAATATATTGTATAAGTTTAGGACATTTTTGAGCCTTATATAATCAATTAGTAAAAACATGTATTTTAATTTGTTCCTCTTATTAAAAAAGAAGCCAAAAAAAAAAGTCATAACTTATTCAGCGCCACATTTATCAAAAACGTGATTAAACATCAGTCAGATGAGAACTTTCTCGTATGACTGAAGCCTTTTTTGAATGTTTTGGTTCGGCCCGTGACCCGTCCACGTCATCTCTGTGCAGTGAGGATGGACTATGTAATAATGATAATTTACCATCAAATATACGAAAAACAATGTAGCAAAAGTGACTGTCATGTTTTGAACTGTGATTTCCTGGAGATGGACGTGACTAACGCTCTGTTTTACTTACAGCACCATCATGTCCACATTCCTAGCTTGGCATCGGTTTCAGGATGACTCTCTTGCCGCTTTTCATTAAACTAAGTGCATTCAAACTCCTCTGGCACACGCAGCCTGATGTCATGAAATAAAAAGGTGCATTCCTTCCAAACAAGCCATTAAGAGGGAGGTCAGTGCCACAGGAGGAGATGGGAGTGGGAGATTCATCACCTGGATCCTGCAGGTGATGTTTAAAGACGTCGATGGGCTGCAGCCAAAATGTTTCTTACATCTACAAATACCATTTAAAAGTCTTTGTCAAGAATGTTTGTGTTTGTGTTTTGGCCTGTCGCGCAAACTACTGGAGGATGCGTTTGGCTAAATCCCAAAACCTGGAAAAACCTGGAGAAGGCAGCGGGAGGAATGGCTGAGCCACTTTTCCACTGAGCCGGTTTGAGATTCAGCCGTGACAGGTCAACTCCAGCTGGAGAGGACGGAGCATCTGGGTCAGACAGTGGCAGGAAGTGAAAAAAAAAACAACCTGCAGGCCAACAGTGAATCACACATGACTGACGCAACAACCTCCTCAGAGTCAGAGTCCTGTGGAGACTGTCTCTAAAATAGATGCCAATACCTATTTAATAAATGATATTTATCAAAACATATATAATAAGCATGAAACAAAACAAAAAAAACACTGAAGCATCTTCACCTGTGTCCAGATCTTAAAAATGGAGACACAAAACACAGAGAACTTTTATTTCACACAAACCAACTGCACACAAAAAACCTGACCGATTAAACCCAGCATTAATATAAATAAGACGTTATATTTATTGGAGATTAAACTTGAATTCCCCCCTTAAAATTTCCCTTAAAATATTGTCTGCAAATCTCAGAAGAAAATATCTTCTGGTATTTAAAAAAAAATATGCATGAAAGCAGCTTATATAGAATATCATATAACTTAAACATGACAAAAATAACCCCAATAAATGATCTCCTTATAATTACCAAGGCCTCTGGAGAAAACTGAATGTGCAGTACAAGGAGTAAAAGGACGTAGCTCTCAGAATTGCAACGCAAAGGGTCGTCCCATCCCTCACTTCCCATAATGCATCATCTCATGAAATCCTGGTGACATCTTGTATCCCACAGGTTCCCCTGCCGTTAAATTTGATCACCTAATTACCGTCTGTGCTGTTCCTCTCCCTCTCTGACATCACCTCGGACTCGATAGATTTGACCATCTGCATTTGCACCGTGAAGGACGCGGAATACACTTGTTGTGTGTTGCTGTGTCATCGCACGACAAAATACGTAATAATCATAATAATAATAATAATAATAATTTTTGGCTTATTTTGATGATAATTACAACACAATCTCAAAAACAAATTAGCCTAGGATGATTGATCTTAGATTGCCTCACATCAGCCACACGTCTCGCCTTTGTGTGGTGTTGTTGTGTCGTTGTTGTCTCTTTGATTGTCCTGCTGTTCCATAGAGGACAGCAGGACAATAGCCACATCTCTCATTTGCCATCAGCTGTCACTTGTGCGCTCCGTCTGCTTTGTTGTTTCCGTTTATGTTCAGGATGAGTGGTCACAGTAGAAAAAAAAATAAAAAATTATATATATATATATAAAATACTCAATCAGTGCAAGTCACTGCATCCACAACCATCCAGCAATGTACAACAAGTGTTTGAATTCCATTCTAGACTTTACCCAAATGTTGAATATGTTTCTATCTAGCCTTGTAGAAAGGATCAGATTCAAAACGCTTTTACCAAATTGCTGAATAGAATTGAAATGTGTCGCCACTAACCTCTCCACAGGACATTATTATTTCAATATTCAGTTAACCGTGCCACCCTCCCCTCCAAAGAGCCATTTGTTTTTTTATTAGGCCTCTTTTTTATAGTCATTTATAGCATTATTCCTATTCATGAATGACTGAGTGTTATTGTTTAAATATTTGTATCAAGACTTTTGCGCCGGCTCTTGTGAATTTATTATTTCAAATACACTGTTGATTCATTTTCTACGACAGCAATTATGTGTATATTATTCCAGTTTTCAATTGAGTTGAGCACTCTGCTTAGCTGTGAATGAGCGGAGATAGAGACTCATGGACTGGAGGCCTGGAATACAACATTTTACACCAAGTACTTATTTCATCATCAATAAATAAGAAAGTACTTTATTTGTTTGGCCGCCTTTAAGAGAAGGACTATTCCAAAGTGGTTTAGAGCGAAGGACAAGAGAGACACATACGTACAAATATAAGGCATAATAAAAAAAGAGAAATAAAGAAGATTAAACAAGTAGAAGGGAAATCGTTTACAGCATCCACACATCTTAAATCCAACGTTTAGTATCCACAACCAAAGAAAAATCTGATCTCCTTTAGTTTTCTCACCTGATTCGGAAATTAAATGATTATTATTATTATTAGTATAATAATAATAATAATAATAATAATAATAATAATAATAATAATAATAATAATAATAATAATAATAATTATTATTATTATTATTATTATTATTATTATTATTATTATTATTATTAAATACTGTTTATAGCTGAGCTTTACATAGATTCACACACATCTATACACATTATAGTAAGTAAAGTAAAGTAAAAAAAGTAAAGGTTCAGACCCATCAGTTCTCAATTATATTCCAAAAAAATTGTAATAAAGAAAGAAATAAAGGTTTAAAATAAACAGAAGGAAAAAGAAAATGAACAAAATAAAAGAGTGAACTCCTAGCTTGCTACTACCCGGCCACAGCAACGTGTTGACCCCTTAATAAAGCCAAACATTCTTGTCGGATTAAAGAGCAGCCATCTCATTATAAACCTAAAATGTGTGTTTACAGGCAAAATGTTAAAAAAGGCAACCAGGCCAGCAAAGGTCACAGCGTTTCTGCAGCATTGTTAAAGCGTGCGGTGCATTTTTCTCTACGTGGTTTTCAGCTCAGTGAACATTTCCTCCAGAGAGCACGAAAATTGATCATAGCAAAACACAATAACAATGACATTGTGAATCATTCTGTTCCTGCTGTAATATTTTTATTTGCAAAGCATATTAGGAAACAGAAAGACAGAGTGTTTCACAGCAGAGGCTGAAGAGAAAAAAACAAAAAACAAGACACATGCACTGCATCATAAAGATGGGGATATAATAAAGAAATAAAAGCATTGATTTCAATTGAAAGGGAAATAAATAAAATAAATATTTCATATTAATGTAAGAAAAGGAGTTGCCGCTCCCAATTTCTGAACATAAAGCTCCTAAATAAATTATTTTTCGATTTTATTTATTAAGTAAAGAAGAGCCAGACTGCTGCTTTATAATTATGATGTTGATGAGATGAGATGCTAAAGATGGATATCATTAAAACCAGTCTGGATCGGTTTCCTCCAGGTGTGCAAACCTCAGGATTAAGAAAGCTGGAGAAAAAGAGTGCGTCTGCACGCTTGTGTTTCTGGTGTTGGGCAAAATTATTCAGATTATGTGTGAAAATTGTGTGAAAATTGTGTGTGTGTAAACAAAGACAAAACATAGATTAAGAGGTACGCTGCAAATAACGTTCTCACATTTTCCATTGTGTGCAAAACGGATATTTATTCTCAGCTACAGACTGCAGACAACTTGCAATATGTTTTTATTTCCTTATCATCTTGGATTTTATGTATCAGCCAACACACCGTGCAGAAAAACAAACAATTTCATTTGGTGATAAAGATTGTGATTTAAAGTTCTGAGGCCCGAAGAGAGCGTTCCCCAGCATGCATTGGAATGTCCACTTAAAAGTATCTATATGCACCCTGAAATATAGTAGTTGTTTATACATACAGCCACCTGAGAGATAAGCCATACACGTATGTAAAGTATAGGCTCTTTAACACACATACGTATTTTTACAAGTTAAAATAAAAGAATATCATGTAGGCGTTCCATATCCAACTATAGGACAGTTTCAAACCCTATTTTAGGATGTACTATTCTTTTCCCAGTGCTGTGATTTCCCACATGTATTAGCTGCCTGGTTGTGATATGTTTTCTATGAATAACCAGTGGTGGGCTGCTGCTTAATTCAGCTCCGTCCACCCCTGCACCGTCTCACCACCATCCCCGGCCCAGTGGAGGTGAGCAGCCTCATTTAGCTGCACGCTGAGATTTACTGGGTGCTGGGAAAGTATTTTTTATCTAAACACGCCTCTGGATTCACTGGGTTGTTATCGCTGCCAAAAAAAAAGCAAAACTTTGATTTATTGAGTTTTCGCCGCAGGGCCGATCTATAGCGCATGCTCTCTTTCCCTCCTTTAGCCACCGGTGATTCATTTTATGAACAGCGCATAATGTTTATAAAAACAAACCCAGGAAACAAAAACAGGTCTATATTTTAGATGTGAGGAGAGTCCAGTGCTACTCCACTCCACATTACAGCGTCGTCCATCTGCACCCCCCCCCCACACACACTCTGTCTCTCAGTGTGAAGTGGGTCTTTCGCCACAGAAGAAAGGGTAAAAAAAAAAAAGGTGAAGCTTTTGGGCAGAAGGGCAGAAGGGCAGAAAGCTCCGGTGGAGTTCAGGACACTGATTCCCCGTCCACATGAGGACTTTTTTTTTTGCGCACATTGATTTGTCTGCAGCCCTTGTCTTGTTGCCGGGTGAAGAAGATGTGGGCGGTTGTTGCCCGACAGGATGACGCGCTCCCATCCCGTCTCCAGCAGCTCTGGGTAATTGGATGGTTTCTGTTCAGGCCATGCATAGAGGTGGAACATGTGGTGGGACACGCCTCCGAGTCTGAATTAATTTCTCTGTGTCGTCATTTAATTTCACATTATACTCAAACTTGTGTTGCAGATTATTCAAAAGTTCAGTGGGGGTGTAAAAAAAGTGATGAGGTTTTATGAACTATAGTCACATGGGCAGTTGTATGATGTTCATCTGATGAGTCACAATTATTATTATTATTATTATTATTATTATTATTATTATTATTATTATTATTATTATTATTATTAGTAGTAGTAGTAGTAGTAGTAGTAGTAGTATTATTATGAGTAGTAGTAGTATTATAATTACTATTATTATTATTATTACTAATATTATTATTATTATTATTATTATAAGCCTCGAAATGTACGATACAATATCATAAAAGTAAGATATGAACAAACAGCAACAAATATGACCAGAAGAACAGTATCAACCGACAAACACACTTTGGGTTTCTCTGCGACACAAAAGCAAAGAAGGCTCTAAATGGACACACTTTTTTGCATCATCGATATTGTTTTTCTCCATTTACTGTTTTCCATTTCCTGAGCATCTAAGAAAAAACAGACAAAGCATCACGAGAACTTTGAAGCTTAGTGTCATTGAGCTTGTTTTATGGTTGCATAGCAACCGCTGCACGTCTCCTTGCCAACAACGTCCCTGTTACTTGTGTCTTTTTTTTCCCCAACTGGAGACAATTATTTGAAAACAAAAAAAACACGTGTTCACACAGCATGTGTTCAAGTGCACAACTGCACATCCACACCACCTGTGGACATGGAGCAGATGTGAGTGGACCGTCACCTGTTCACCTGCTGATTTGTCACCTGGCGCCTGTACAAAAAATGCAATATCGAGCAGATCCATGGGCTTCAAACTGTGGAAGAATATTTCACTTTGTAGAGCTGGTGGACAACTTGCAGACACTATTCAAAAAAATCTGGTAAATGCACCAAGGTTAAATTTCACCCAGAAAAAAAAGACACCGGTGATTAATTAAGTGCAAATTGTTTGGAGCATGTGCTCATTGACCTTTTGTTTGTGCTGGGAAATTAGCTCATTTAACAAATGACTGGACTTGACCTTGAAGGTGCTTAGATTGTTGAAATTGCTGAAGTTGACTTGGCCTAACGGTAGATTATTCCAGGAAAAAGAGGATATCATAATTTAGCATGAAAAATAGATAAAAATAAATAAAATAAAATGTGATTACTTTTGATTTAATTAAATTACATTTAATTAATAATATTTTTCTTTCTTCAAGAAAACAAAGTTATTTCAGAGGTTGGTTGGCTGAGGTCATATTTCTCTGTGAGTGTGACCTCCTTGTGTGTCATTGTCGTGTGTGGTCTTCATTCAATGACACTCTCCCGCTGAGTGTTTGTTTAGTGTAATAAGCAGAGAGACGCGGTGACGCGGTGACTTTGTCTCCAGATGCATTGAGTGCGTGTCAGATAACGTCGTTAGTCCCGCCCTGAGCTTGTGAGGTGAATAATAATTCTGTCATCTGGAATGATGTTTAGGAGAAAACCTTCTGTCCGTCTCGTTAGCTGACGTCATGCAGACATACACTTGCGTATGCAGGCCCTCTCACCTGTGTGTATATCAGTATAGCAGGTGTCATTTCAAATCAGTGCCTGGGTGCATGTGTAGTGTGGAGGAGCCTGGATGAGGATGAATACACAACCAGTGGGGGGAATAGCGAATCAGCAGGTGGCGCTGGACTGGGTCCACTATCAACTCCGGTGGAAGCTGTGGACAGGTTCTTGATGAATCCACCAACACTCACAACAACACCTGTGTGGTATTTACAATGAAAGGGAGCCAGGCCGCGTCAATTTCAATATAAACGGCAGGTCCTATTTAAATGAGCTTGTTATCGGCATGTCCGAAATAATCTCTGTCCAAACTCATATTGTACTTTGAATTTCGTCATGTTTCGTTTTAAAAAAATGCTTTTTAATTTGTTTACATTCCTCTACAAGTCCAGATTAAATTATGAGAATAAAACATTTGACAGTAGTGTTGTTATTATCTGAAAGTTCATTTGATAGGTCACATGCAATAAATCATTTTATTTGAATATGCCGAGAACAGGAAAATGTTGACATACTGTAAGTAAAATGATTAGCTTTTTTTTTGGCACATCTAAAGTTTTTAAAAAACTTAAAAAATTAAAATAATAAAATATATACAGTCACATATATGTGTAAATTATTGTATTGGAAGAATACAAGAAAGTGAGAAATCTGTTTTCCTGACAGCGATTTCCCTTTCTTACCTCTGACAGCTTTGCGCTTAAATAATAATCACAGAAACACAGACATGTCTGGTTCTTCCTTTTTTCGCCCATCTCTGTCTCTCTCTCTCTCTCTCTGACCTTTGCCCTTTGTTTGCTGAACACCTCTCGTGGTGAAAGCCAACGTCTGGTGAGCGATCACAGCGGCTCCATTTTAAGAATGAAACACGAGGGGAGTGAGGTGATGAGGTGAAGGGGTGAAAATGAAAAAAAGAAAAAAAGAAAAAAAGAAAGAAAAGAAAAGAACAGTGAGACCTGGTTTCTGGAGCCTGTGCTCAGCAATGAATAGTTTACAACTTGTTATATAACACACCGTGTCACACTACACACACACACTGAGGGATTCAGTGAACACATGAGCCGAGGTGGTTCATTTATACATGACTTTGTGTTTGTGTGCGTCTCCTCTCGTGTTTGGGTCTTTTTTTCCTCGGAGCCTCACGGACGACGTGTCACGCCACCGTCCTGCAGGGGAATAAATGCTCTCAGGGCATGGTGGAATTTTTTTCGTTTTTTCACACAAGGTTTGACACACAAAAATATAACATTGATTAAAACATCGTCATTTGTATGTGTGTAAGAGTGCCGTCATTTATCTTATCTACAGCAACTTCTGTGGCGCTTTATGCGAAACTGAACATTTGATTCTGCCAAGATTCAATTTAATTACATTTTATTAAATTAAAAGGATCAGTTTTAATCTTTTAAAACATAACATATATAGTGTAAATCTGTTCAGCATTGTTTTTGTGTGCAAGAGATCATTAAACAAATTGGTTTCAGCTGTGTGTGTGTGTCCCTGTCCATGTCCTCTGTAGCCCCGCCCCCTGTCTCCTCTGCAGCTCCGCCCTCCAATCAGAGCACAATAAGAATCACCTGGACTGTAATGTGTGCGCGCGTGTGTGTGTTAAATGACACTGGTGGCTGCAGCTCATTAAAGATGATGATGTGGGTCTGGATATAACTCTTGACCTTTGTTCCTTCACCTGTGTCTCACTGTCACTAATTAAGCATAAATCACCCACAATCCTCTAGCACCACACTGCTACAAGGGGAGAAGTGGGAACGCAGAGGTGTTCATACACAACACACGTGCAACCATTGATTCTCCAGCTACCTATTTTACTGGCCTATTGTTTCCGGCTATATCTATTATTTAGCGGTTTTATTCAAAGAAATAATAATAATAACGGGGGACTAGCTCATATTATAGGATTTATGACTATAAAAAGAATATTTCAATGTTTCCATCCACTATCTCCATATTGAGAGTTTGATGATTTGAGATGAAGGGCCTGTGCCGTCATTTCTTCATTCTGCTGCGGTGAAACCTCTGCACGATGAATTCAGGATGGAAATATAAACGCGTGAGTGTTTGTTCGGTCGGTTTGACCTCGGCCTCAGATCCAAAACCACATCCTGTCCATAAAAATCACCCAAAACAACTTTCCAGTCTGCAACCTCTCATTATTTTTGGTACCTTCTGTGCCAATATCAGGTTTTAAATGAGATGTTTTATTTTGAATGAGAATCCAATATCCAAGTGGGGAATAAATATCCAAAAAAGCACCTTGCTAATACTTTTTATGCTTATTCTTAAAATTCCACACTCAACAACCGAAATGTATTCATTTATTTCTTCAAATTTGAGCTCCAACGGAGATTTGCCATTTCCCCTCTGATAATTGCATGAACACATGAAGAATTCACTGAGAAGGAAGAGCTAGCGTCGTTGGAGAGAATTCAAAGTATTCAATTCCACTGTAGCCAACCCTTTCGTCAACGGACCCTGTTAATAAAGTGTTATAAACTCTCTTTATTTTTTGAAAGGTGCATCTCTAGTTTTTGCTGAAGCCCTATATCCCTTTCTGCACTTTTTCCATTAAAATTTAAATTCTCAGCATTAAATGCGTGACCTCTATTCTATTCTATTTGATGGGTGGAAAATGAACACGCACCATTTGAACCCGTGGAACTGACGACTCCCATGCTGAATATTTCCATCACGTGTAGAGATCTGGGTTTTATTCAGAAGAGGAACATCTCTCATACCTCATCTGGTCTTTGTCACTATCTCTCCCCTCTTCTCCCGCGGGAGTTCCTCCTTGATTCAGCTGATACCCACATGTTTGTGCGCTTCCTCTTTGATGGCTTTTTATTCATCAGTATCATCTGGAAATCCGTGGGCTCCCTCTCGCCGACCCTGTCCTCGCTCACAATCCCGGAGGAAGGACGGAAAAAGAGAGGGGATGAAAGAAGTGTGGAGCTCTGGGTGAAGAAGCATCGGAACGAGTGAAGGAGGAAGAAAGCAAGTCACCAATTCCTCGGTTCCTCCGTACAACAGGGAAGTCCAATTATGTTGGGGTTGGAGATATCAATTTTTATTATTTTTATTTTTTTCTGCTGATTCAACAGTGGCAGTATTTTTATTCCAGGTAATAATTCTCTAAAAACAACAAAATAACACAACATCTGTATATTGTAGTGAATATACCAATTTCATTTCTTCTCAATATTTTTTCATCCTTTGCTTCTATGCAATCCAACATAATCAGGAAAGAAAGTTTGAATTCTCCGCTACTGAAATAAATGGAAGACTATTTTCTTTTTTTTGGAGTGGGTCTGACATCTCAAATCTATACTTAGTAGGTGGGGGGGGAGTGAGTGTGTGTGTGTGTGGGGGGGGGGGGGGGGGGGGGGGGGGCTATGGAGAGATGGTGTTTTTTTTTCCTTTTGTATCTGTGCCACTTGACAACATGAAGAGATAAAGGTGATGAAGTGGGAGGAGGAGATGAGAAGACAAGAAGAGTGGCACTGACCTCCCTGAACAGTACAGACGTGTGAGTGAAACCCAACATGTGATGCAAAAAGACAGCAAACGGTGGACGTGTGGAAAAAATAAAAGATATAAATATATAAAAAATATAATACTGAACTTTTTTTTTATTTACGTTGCCTTAATGCTGCTTTGTCAAATTTGGTACCGCCAGTTGCAGCTTCCAATTACGATGCACTGAGCGGACGGGGAGGCCGAAATCACTGCGATTCATTTAAACAGCCCGACAAACTGTTGTGTGTCAGCAAGCAGAGGACAGAATAGATTTGAAACAAATTAGAATATATATGAGCATTTCAGCGACGCCAAAGGCCCGATAGAGAGCAGAGGACATGCAAAGAGAGAGAGACTTAATCCTTCTCCTCCGCTCCATTACAATGGTAATTAACAGCAGATAAGCCGGGCGATGGAACCCGCTCAGTCCGATTACACATGCTAATGGCTTCCACTCCTGGTGGTGCTTCACTTATTGTGTTTTATCAACTGTCTCTCAAAAAGGATAAAGAAAAATCCCCAGGTTTGACATCTTTTTCTATGTCTGTCACAGTGGGAATCGGCATGAAGAGATACAACAACAAAAATAAATCTGTGGACGACCAATATTTCACAGCTACAGGTGCAAATCACAAAAACGTTAAAAATAAATAAATAAATAAAAATATTAAAAAAGAGTTCCCTTTCATATAAGTATGATGGTACAAACTAGGTGGTACAAACAAAGAAAACACGTGGAACCTATTAATAAATGGTCATTTAATTCTCCAAAAAAATATGTTTTTTATTCTCTGGATGAAAGCTGAGATACTTGAAATCCAAAGAAATATCTGCTTTATACTTGAGTTGAGTTAATACTACATAAAACTCCGGATAAGACTTTTATCAAGGAGCAAAAAAATCAAATCCACTTCCTCAGACCGGAGCTTTACAACTGCACACCCTCGTTAAATATATATATTTTTGTCAAGTCTGATTTCTATGGAAATGGGTGGAAATTAATTTTCTGGTGGAATTGCAAAGGCTGTGACATTTTTTTTTGAGAAACACTTGGACCGGCCACCCTGCGCATTCGCAAGGTGTTTAGCAAGGTTAATGAAAAGAGCCGAACACCGGTGCCCTTTATCCAAAAAATGCAATATCACAAATAACCTTTTGTGGAAGCAACGATTGTAACAAACCAATTAGCTTCTTGCCTACTATTAACAAGAATATAAATGGAACACACACTGAGAAAGCAGATAAAGGAAACACTAAAACATGTTCCAGAGGAAATTGGTTTTATTTATATGAAATATATATACAATTAAATATTCAACTTTTTTTAATGGCTTTCTCATGCATGGGCACACCGAATCACGTGATCTCTGAATTAAGGACAACGTGAGCAGGACTCCCGCTGTTACTTTAGGCGACGAAAGCGCCACGTCATTAGCCACCGCTTCGTTCATGAAAGCGGGCTCGGGATAATTCATGAAGACATATTCAGTGGATCCATAATGGAGAGGACAGGGCGTGGAGTGTGTTCTTAATAAGAAAGTCCTCGTGAGATGAAGGATTAACACCTCACCATCTGTCTCTTTGAAAGACACCGAATCGTGGCACAGAGCAATTATTGGTACATTTGAAACCGCGGCCAGATGAATAATAATGACAGTTTTACCAATTAGAGTTGTGGAACCCTGTCAATGTTTAGATGTAATGACTGTGATTATGTCACAATTACTGTACAACCAGCGACGAACCAAACACCAACCCTTATTTTTTTTTTTTAATGAGTAATTTTTATTTTTTTTCCTCTGTGTTTTTGATTTCCCGCCTAAATGTCGTCGATGAATCGCTGGGTAATTATTTGTCGTGTTTGATAGTGTAGGATGGAGAGAAACAGCATGGGAGTGTAAACACACTTTCTCCAAAATTGGTGGTTTTCATAATTGGTAATTAGTTCCAGATTGCCCCCCTGTGGACCACCAAATTCTCTAATCTCACGGTTATGTGAGGTTGATGGAATGCTAACATTTAGTAATGAGCACTAAAGTAGAGATTAGGTTTTTGGGAATATGTAAAATGTATAATTGAAAGCCTGCTAAAAATGATGCATAATTAAACATATTTCAATACAGCAATTAGTACATTTCATCCAGTGAGAAACATGAATTCATATAATATTCCATTACAAGAATCTCTCAACAACAAGTGGACAAAAGAAATCTGTTATTTTTATTTAAAAATAACAGGATTTATACTCTATATACTTTATGTTATAAATACACTTCTATTCCTATGAACACTAGAACTGAAAGACCAGAAACTATACGGCCGTCCATCCACGAGCTGTAAATATATTTCAGGGATGGTTAGAAATAATTTTACAGTGTTGTAAACGTTTATTTCTTCTACTGTTCCAGTTTACGGCAGGTCTCTGTGTGTGTGTGTGTGTGTGTGTATTTGCAATTGATTCCAATGAGCCTGAAAAATCCAGACAAACATATCTAACGCAGACACTCATTCGTTCATGAGGCACTCGTTCATCCATCACACTCATTAAACACGGATGAGTGATTTAACCGTGTTAAACAATAAGATTTCTTCATTGTCAAATAAAGTGAAGAAACAAATATTACAACTGAGACACAGGCTGCTCTAAATGCTCTATACAACTCAGTAAGTATGGAGAGATGAGAGAGGAGAAAATGGATTCAAATTAAAATATGTATTACTTGTTTTACATTCATTTTTTATTAACTCTGAGTCATGTACTGTTCATGTAATTAATTTGGCTTTATCCATTTTTTGGGCATTTAGCAGTTCACTGTGATTTTCATCGTTCCTACTTTCTTTCAACTGATTCATTCTCTTATTTTTTATTTTTCCCTATGATCCTACCCTTTAATCTGATGCAACAGAGCACAATCCTCTCGACATTTACCAGATAAGAGGTTTTTTGCAGCTTTGACCGTGTCCTCCCCGCGACCTTTTTCACCACAAAGCCAAACCTTCAGAAAGGGGAAACCTCTTTGTGTCTCATCTTTGGAAACAATCACTTGTACGCATTATTAGAATAAAAAAAGATATAACTTTGTCCTCAGCGTGTCATTTTGAACTGAACCGCCTCCGTCACCTCAATCGTCCCCTCACAAGTTATAGGTGCCATTAAAACTCACTCTGTCGCCCACAAACGCCGGCTCAACCCGGGACGGGGATATACGTGCCATTAAACCGCATGAGCCGGGGAGTTGATCCAAGGAGCGTTTTACAGCTCAATATGTACCAGCCACCAACCCGCCCAGCCCGTGGAGTGGTGTGTGAGGCCGGCTGCTGCATCATGGCTGCCGTCTTAGCCATCATCAGATGTACGCCGGGGTCACAGGGAGCAGCCAAGGTCACCGTGTCACTATGAATTTGGTGCAAGGTGAACATTTATAAAAAAAAAAAAAATGTTAAAGTGACATCAGACAAGCAGCGTTTCTTTTTTTTTGTTCTGTACAGATATTTGCATTTAGTTTTTTCTTGAATTTGTGTTTTTTTTTTTTTACAATTTCCTTCGGGATTACTAAAGTCCTATCTCATCTTACATTATCTTATCTTATTTTATTTCTTCTACACACTGCGATTCCTTATAGCATGGTTTCATAGATACAGCTGGCCACACACACACACACACACACACACACACACGCACACAGGCTGATCATTCATTGGCCTGTATAATTACATGAGTCTGGGTTAATGCAGATGAATGAAGGCAAAGTGTTGTCTGAAAACAAACCACTGAGTCCCCCGATGTGCACATTTGTTTATTCAGTACGAATTACGCCCTTTAGAGAAAGGATTTTTTTTTTTGTTATCTATCAACTGTGATTTAATGGCCTGCGTGGCACCTATGAAACATCATTAGACCCATATGACATCCCACTGATCTTTAATAATTATGTAACATTGAAAACGTTCGCCTCTGAGTCGTGAATCGTCCAAAGAAAAAAAACAAAAAACACACATTTGGCAATTTATATCCTCAGCCAGTGATGGAGTGTAATTGTGTTTCCTGGTTAATTGGCTATGTAATGACTATTTCTGATGGCAGAGCTTTTTTTTTTTTTCAACTTTCACAGCCTTTGCTTTTTTTCGCCAATCTGTCATCACCCCCTACGAAGTGTTTTGTGCATCACTCACTCAATTGTGGGATTACAGGTGTAACCATATATCCCACTACTCTAATCCCAGGAATAACTGCTGCCTGTTCTGAGATGGAATCTAGATTCTGAATTTGTGCAGTTTTGGTTTCGATGGCTCTGGGTTTAGTGTGTGTGTGTGTGTGTGTGCGTGTGCGAAGATGCGTTTCTGTTTTGTCAGCTCCATTTATTTCCGCGAGGTTTAGCCTGCTCGGGGTTTTGGCTGTACTCTTTTTTTTTTTGTTTTTTTCACTCTGTCACAATCACATAATATTTACTGACTACACAGCCCGAGGACGCACAACCCAGTGTGCTGTGGTGCAGAGTGGAGGATGAGGAAGTAAAAGCGCCCGCGGTGAGGTCTGATGCTGCGGTGACAAACTGCAGAGCCACACTTTACATTCTACGCAACTGCTTCCATGGAGCCCGCAAGAAAACACAATGACAGGTCTGTCGTGTTCACAATTATGGAGATTACCGGGTAACCATGGCCACACATTTTTGTTTTATCCCCTCATTACTCAGACAGAGAAAAAAGGAGCTCACTCAAAGTTGAGATGCACTTGTGCTCATTACCAAACTACATTACTATGTAGTTTGGAGGCTACTCTTGCACTAAAAACAACAAATATTGTGTCATATTTCATCAGATGTATTTTCCCTGTTTTTATGAAAAAATACATCAAGTCATAAATCATGAAGAAGTTGTATAACCTTCTGCTGTTTGTGTCCAGGGCCAACAAGGACTTACTCTGACCTCTTGACCTCGCATGCACCGGAAAAGAAAATCCAGTTTTTGTTCCAAATATTGACCAATTCACTGTGTTGAATTTGAAATATAATTCAACCTTCACAATGGTCCATTGTGCAGCGGCATATCACGCATCTGTGTGGAACAACTGTGTGGAGAGAGAGAAAAAAAAAAGTGATGTATAGTCATAAAAGTTTACTGTGCAAAAAAAAAAAAATGATGGGAGAAGTTTGCGGATGTGTTTTTCTATAAGTCATTAACCACCACACAGAGCAAATTATTATTCTCCGTCCACCTTCCAACTCTCCAACTGCTGCTCTTCTACACTGGCTATTATTCAGCCTCCTGTTCAAATATTCAGTTATCACTCACCTTCGTTTCCTGCCAGCCGGGGGAGGAGGTCGGCTCTCCCCTCCGAGGTCTCCCGGGCCTGGAATAACAATTAAAAACATCTCGGATCGCTCTCTATTATCCTAATGGCTTCTGTGGCGGGGATTCTCGGTGAGACACGCCGGGTTAAAATCACCTGAGAAAGTTCATTCAAGTGGAGTCAAGTATTTAAATGAAGTTCAGGAGGAGCAGCAGCACTTGATTAGTGACACGTGATTTTCTAGCAGCTCCGAGTGTCAAACTTGCCATTTTATTTATTTATTTAGATGATTCAAAAATATTAACCGCTAATATAAATATGAATGATGTGGCACTAAAATTCCAATTTTGTAAAAAAAAAAAAAATAATAAATGGGGTTAAATTTCCAAGTAGGAAAAAAAAAATGTATATGTGCCTATCAAGCTATAAAAAAAACCTGAGAATATGAAAATATAACATGCAAAAAACTAAAATATTCTCACAGACCTATTCAGACACCATTCGGTCTGAGTGTGTGTGTGTGTGTGTGTGTGTGTGTGTGAGAGAGAGAGTTTAATTACAGGGGTAGTGTCAGATGTGGGGGAGTCAGGCCACCAGCTGCCAGCCATCATCATCACCATCATCACCATCATCATCATTGACTCCGCTTCCTGGTTGGTCAGTGTCTTTAGCTCTGCTGTATATTTGGTGCCTGGCCTCAGACTGGATCCTCACCAAACCCCTCCAGCCTCACCTGGATGTGCTGCTCCTCTTCCTCCTCCTCCTCCTCCTCCTCCTCACCCAAGCCAGTTTTTAAATAAAACAATTGCCTTTATTGATCCTGTCTGCGGTCTCTGCCTCTTGCTCGTGGCTTTGCTACCAGCTCTAAATCTAAATCTGAGGATATGTCGGCCAGCATTAAACCTTTCAGAGCCGTGTGGCATGACGGGAGAGTTTCTGCGTGTGGAGCGATTTCTCACTCAGCCGGGAAACCTTCACCATCCATCGTCCAATCCACCCATGCTGTGAGGTTGGGGCTTTTGCGAAGAGTTTGTGTCAAAGTCATTCACTTAATGTTCATGCAATGGTTAATTCAGCAATTCAAAAACAATTTCGAACATAACCACACTTTAATAACTGAAAATAGAAACTGGCTAAACTAGTTAATATTGTTTTAGATTTTCATCAAAATTCAATCATTTTATCATACATCACCAAACATCTCACAGGGCGCTGTGTTTGCCCCAACTGGAGGATTTTGTTTTATTTCATTTTTTTGATGAATGCTGACGGCTGACTTGGCCTTGGAACAGGAAGCGGTTTCTTTTTTTTTTTTTCTTTCCAGGGTGTCTCCGTCAGGCTCGGATCCAACACAGCACTCCCACTAATTGAAAGCTGTTCCAATCAAACCAGGAGTCGACCACAGCCGGCTTCGTGTCTCCGTCTCACTGTGTCTGTTAGAGGCTTTGACTTTTTCCCCCGCATCCACATCACTCACCACACTGTGCTTCTTTTTCTTTTTTCTGCTTTGAGTTTAATCTGCAGTAAACCTCCTCCGTGCATCTCGTTGCCTTTTCATGTGTGTCTCTCTCTCTCTCTCTCTCTCTCTCTCTTTCTCTATCTCCACCTGTCAGCTGTTTTTCTATCTCCTGATCACAGCGCTAATTAGGTCTAAACAGCTCCGGAACATTTTGTCTCTCTGCAGGAGCCTCGGGCCAAGACCTTTTTAGGCCTGCAGCCTGCAGAGGAGCTGTGAGCTGTACACCAACCTGTGTGTGAGTGTGTGTACGGTCGTGTGTGTGTGTGTGTGTGTGTTTCTGCTGCAGTTTTTAACAGCCCACCAGCAGCAGTGACACAAATACATTATGCAAAGCTCAGCCCTGTCCATCTACTTCATCAAGTTGTATCATTTCTGCACGGCATTACATATATAAATATAATATATTTTATTTTTATTCATTTACTACCTTGATTTTATGTAAAGCGTCTTTGAGTACCTGGAAAAGTGCTCACAAATAAAATGCATTATTATCATTATTATTTAGTGACAGATTTACTATGAATTCATTTGATTTTTAAAGAATACATCATTGGTTATTTTCATTCACAATCAGGATATCTGATTTGCCGCACTTTCCGTGCATATCCTAATAGGAACCATGAACAATTTGAACAACATCAATAAAAGCTTTTGATACGTTCAACTCGACATTCTTATGACGTTTCTGTTTTATTGAGATATTCTAATAAACCGACAGCTGGAAAAATAAAGGTTAGGTCAGGTAAGGACTGTCCGACCCCTTCCCTCGGTGCAGGTCCAGAAAAGTCAAGGTAAAAAAATCAATTCTAAAATTTACTGGCAGCCAATAAAGAGAGGCTGTACCGGGAGTGATGTGCTCCGGTTTCCTGGTAAGAAGTCTGGCTGCTGCATTTTGAAGGAGCTAAAATTGATGTTTACTCTGTTGGCTCAGGAAAGTGAGGAGAGTAATGAAACTGGGCAATAATAGAAATGTGCGGTTAAAACACAGCAATTGGATCAAGCCAAATAAAAAGCAAGTGAGGCTCCAAATCAATGACAAACTTATTTTTTTTTTACAAGTGCGGTATATGATAGCTGAATATAGCAACAAAAACACTTTGCTGGAGGAATTATTTTGAAATATGAGCAAAAAATGGAATCTGGATCTGTCCAGGAAAAGAAGATGGATAGACGGACTGAGGTAAAAAGATGTTTTTTGCGGTGTGGTTTCATCCCTTGTGTTTAGCCGGCCCCTCTAACTAAGAGCATGTTGCATGCTGGGGGCCTTTGTAGACAGAAGCCAGATTAAAATGCTCCATTTTCTAATCAATAACTCGCAGCTTGTCTGTGTCCACAAGAAACCGTCACACAACACCTGCTCTCACTGATAACAGTGTCAAGTGCTACGGATGGATTCTGCGTTAAAGCACAATGCATCCCAGAATCCTTCACTCTGGACATTAAAAGTAAAACTAAATATTTCTGATCAAACACAAGCTTTGTTGTGCAAATAATAATAATCAAAAAAAAAAAGAGTCTGATTCCAAAAATAAATAATATAAAGGCAGTACACGACGGAGTAATTGACATTTTGGAGACTCGTTAGTTTTATTACTTCTACTTTTCTTACTTTTTTTCGAATCATTTTTAAAAATAATTTTACAGATGTACATTACGGCAGCAATTTCCTTGGAGATTAATAAAGTCGAATCAATCTCAAGTTAAATGGGAACAAAGTGCCTGAGGCTTCACAGTTCCCGTTCCGCGTCATCACATCAACTCTGCCCGGTTACTGGGCCGTGCTGAGATCATATAGATACAACTCTGGTGTTGCCATGGCGACAAATTGAAATTCCTCTGCCTTTTCATTTCAGATTGACGCTCACATAATTCAAACTGCTTAGGGAAGCATTTGGCCGTGGGAGATGAAGTTGGTTTCACCTGGTTGGCTGGAAATAAAGACGAAAAAAAAAAAAAAACAGCGTGGTGGTTTTCATTTTACGTCCGGTTTCATTTGGATTGCCGGTATGGACAGTGACGTTAAAGCTGCGGACTGAGAGTTAGGTTTTATGAAGGATATAATATAATATAATATAATATGGCGAGAGCTGTGCCAGGTTCAGGGGAAGTAGCCGGTGCTTTTCTGTGGTAAAGATCCTGGGTCACGTTTAATTTTAAAGTAGAGCTGGTGTGTATATTTTATGTTTGCATGTTCTCTTTTATTGATACTGTGGAGTGCGGCCGGATTCACGCACACACAGCGTCAGACACACAAACGACACCAGGCCGAATGGCCCCGGTAAAGCTGTGCTGGACTCAGATTTGTGCCTGTGTGTGTGTGTGTGTGTGTTTTTTGTTTTTTTTCCGCAGCCGCCAAACATCTGTAGCACGAAGATCTGGAGAAACATCCGGTCGTTTGGATCCATTTTAAACGTGATTTCCAAACAAAGACCAGGACGACGTCGGCATGAATCAGTTGAATTGCTTTTCCATTTTCTGAATTGATGTTGGTCACGCAGTTCTCCTCCAAGGTCTTTGCGAACGGGAGCTTGGTCTCTGATGGGTTTACTGCTCGTTAAATGATTCATTAGGAGAATCAGGTCAACTCTTCCAAATGTTGCACATTGACTTTCTTCTCCCCAATAAATAAGGAGTAAAAGTAGATGTTGAACGTGAACCTGCCCTGTGCCTTTGATCCTTCCACGTTCTTTAGGCGGTAAAATGAAAAAACCTATAACACACAGATCAATGTGTCACGATTTGCTCGCAGATTGGCTGGAGATTCTTCGACATGTTCATCATTTCACTTCTGCTCTGTTCTTGACTCAACCAATGATTACATTTTTTTTTTTTTTTTTTTTAAGTGTACTTTTATCGATCTACACATCACTGGAGAACTCTTGCTCTGATCTTTACTTTCCTGTTTTATCTAGGATATTGAGTGAAAACCAGTTATCGTGTGTGAGTGTGTGTGTGTGTGTGTGTCCAAACTGGAACAGGAGCAAGTGAATAAATCATTTCATCAAATGGTCCGGTGAACAGATTTAAAGGATTACACCCACGTACGTCTGAGGTGACAAACACTTGATTCATATGCTGTGAATTCCAACTCCGAGAAAAATAACTGTCAATCATATTATAAGCGTGAAGAAGATGGTTCCTTTTGAAAAACCCAAGACCGAAGACCATTCAGGGCTAACTCGATGATTGATGTTATGAGTGTGAGAACGTCTGTGTGGAGAGGAAACTGCCCATGTGCGACTGGTGTGTAGAACCAGCAGAGTGTGTGTGTGTGTGTGTTGTGCACCTGCCTTCGTAGACGCCCGTCTCTACGGCGATAATGAGCCTTAGAATAACCGACTGAAGACAGCAGTGAGCCAACCAGGAGCCTGAACACACCTCATTGAAGACCAACGCAACCGTGGCACCTCAAATGCGCACAAGTGTGTTGGAGATGTTGTGGCTGTGGAATATTCCACTCACACTGTGTGTGTGTGTGTGTGTGAATGTCCAGTGTTGAAAAAGTGTTTTGTGTTTCCAAAGTTGTGCGACCAAAACGTTATCCTGTGCCCATGATGGCCAACGTTCAGTGTAATAAAAAGACTGTGTAGCTCTCCTAGTTGTTCAGAAGATGCATTTGCATTGTTTTGTTATTGTGGTGCAAAGTGTGTTTCCAAGAAATCTCTTCCAAAAACACAAGCCGCGTCTCTCTATGAATAACAAAGTGACCTATTTTACAGATGACACACTGCTCTCTGCTCGAGTTTATGCCGTTTTTTTATTTGATGTTTTTTTGGGGTATGGCTGGGCACGGAGGATGGACTTCTTCTTCCTGTAGCTAAGCACGATTGTTTCAGCATGTCTGGAGCCAACTCGTTCCACTTGAGTTTTTTTTTTTTTTTTATATTCTCCGAAAGAAACAGCGGGATTGGAGCATCACTCACGCCCAATTTACGCCCAAACAAAATAGCATTCTTTGAAATCGTGTCCAGCTGGGTGCTTGGTAGAAGAGCCTCCAAACGGCGAACGACCGTATTTTATGGTGCCTTTACTTTCAAATGTTTGTTTTTTTGGAAAAGTCAAAATATTTCAATTAAAAACCGAGAACCCAATGTGCAACGGGACGATTGACTGGTGGCTTTTTTGTTTTGTTTTTAAGTTAAATGAAATGGAATAAAATGGTTAAAAAAAAAAGCGCTAACAATTCATTCAGCCACCTATTAAGGTCGGATAGGGTTCTTTCAGTGTGGGGAGAGTGTGAACAGAGTCATAGTGACAGATAGACAGTGTGTGCGTGCGTGCGTGTGTGTGTGTTTGTGTGTGTGTGTGTAAATGCCTGAGTGGGCTTAACTTAAGCTAACAATCACTCAAACATCATGCACGGCGCGCGATGTCGAACGATGGGTTCGCTCTGGCGTTTCCCCGAAAGTCACCTCTGTGCACCCGGGTGCGCGCGTGCGTGCGTGCGTGTGTGCGACGCTGATGTGCGTAATTATACTCGACACCCACGCTCCCACGCGTCACTTCCTCTGTGGCACACTTTGTTCGTTCTCTGTCAGCTCACATGCCGTCAAATCCCTTTTTTCCGCCACGAAGTGTGTCATCTTAATCTCTCTCTCTCTCTCTCTCTCTCTCTCTCTGTCGCTCACACAACTCGCACACAACTCGCACACCACCCTGCAGGACACAAATCCCGCTGCACTAACACAATCGCAGTTTGACTGAATCATGTGAGGAGGCTGTGAGTTATGAAAACTTCAAATATGTGTATCTAGTGGCATGTGCGTTTGCGTTTGCGTTTGCGTTTGCGTTTGCGTTTGCGTTTGCGTTTGCGTTTGCGTTTGCGTTTGCGTGTGTGTGTGTGTGTGTGCGCGCGCGTGTTTTGGTGCACGCTGCATAAATCTGACTTTCTCGGGGACACTGATTTCAGATTGTCGCCGTCTGAAGGAAGGCGACCGCAGGAAATCCCCGAGTGTTGTCATTTTCTGCTTGTGGAGCTTTTTTCGGCTTCATTAAAACCATCTTTGCTGAGGCTCACGCTCCATGATTTGCATCACACACACTTTTGTCCCCTGTGTTTTGCACAACGCTTGCCATAGACGGACGATGCTTAAGTTTGTCTGCTCTGCCTTTATCTCTCTGTGGGAAAAAAAAAAGCGCATTTTGTTAATCGTTTTTAACTCGCTCAAGCGTCCTGCCACTGGGAGCCATCCGTTACCATGAGGGCCGGTGTAATGGTCCGTGTCTCACATTGGGTTTATGCTTAAAAAAAAAACAAAAAAAAAACACTTGTTCAAAATTAGGATGAAGGCGGTTAAGTGGCCCAATGCTTTACATCAGAATCTAGGTCTGTCATGTATTTTGGAGCCAGTGTCTGTTAGAAATAAGATGAGGCTGTCTGAGAAACAGAAAAAAAAACATAATTATCATATTTAAAATATGAAATGATTATCTGTGCTTATAAAACTAAAAGGTCAACTAAGAGAGGCACGTTTTTATTTTATTTTATCTTTAACCTTCGAAGTGGTCCTTTTTCTTCCTCCCTCCCATGTTTTTCCTCCCTCCGAAGCTGTAAATTGCATTTCAGCCCTTGCGGCCATTTTCTTTTCTCTCAATTAACTCTGATAGTGATTATTTTGGTTTTCTCTCTCTCTTTTCTTTCTTTAACTTGTTCATGTCTTTTTAGGCTCAAACAGACACATATACAACAAAAAAGGAGATTGGCTTTGACTGGCCACCCAGCAACTTCTTCGGCTTCAAAGAAAAGGACCTGAAACCTATGACTGGCACCCGCACACACACACACACTCACACACACACACGCAGCAGATGAATGGAACGTAAACCAGGCAATGCTGGGAAAGCTGCAGTATAAACCAATTAGCTGGACTGAAATAAACAGGCTCTCTCTCTCTTTCTCTCTCTCTCTTTCTTTCTCTCTCTTTCTCTCTGTCTATCTCTTTCTCTCTCTCTCTCTCTCTTTCTCTCTATGTCTCTCTGTCTCTCTGTCTCTCTTTCTCTGTCTCTCTCTCTCTCTCTTTCTCTCACCTCGCTCTGTGTTTCCTCTCAGCAGACGAGTCTCTGTGGGCAGAGATAGCGCCGCACGCTGTCAAGGTGAGACGGAGAGAAAAGGGAGGGATGAGAACAAACCGGGGAATGATAGGAGTGTGTATGTGCGTGTGGGTGTGTGTGTGGGTGTGTGTATGAGTGAGGACAGATGGAGGGACGACTCGCACAAAGAGAGGGAGGGAGAGGACGAGTGAGGGGAATGCCAATGTTAGGCCGTGCGATCCAGGTAATGAGGCATCGAGACCTACAGGAGAGACGCGGCTGAGAGACTCTTCATCCGCCGCTGCTGAAGGGAGGAGGAGGAGGACGGAGAGGGATGGAGGAGGAGGTGGGAGGAAGAGGAGGAGGAGGAGGAAGGCTTTTTTCCAATACAATCACAGCCAGTGCATGAACTAAACACACTTGACTGGGGTTGGAGGAAATAAATAATTTGGCAACTAGTGTCATAACCATTATTATATCATTGTCCCATATAAGGATGTAAGCTGGTCAGTTTCTTTGGCTCCTCCCACTTAGAAATCACAGCTGTCCCAATTTTGGGCGACCGGTCCAAATGGAGAAGATGTGAAGAAAAATGTAAAGTTTCACACAATCTCGTGTGCACATTATCCAAAAATTACCTTTTTGGTCGATGTGACAAATGAGTTTTTGATGGCCGCCTGTCGTCCCTCTTCATCCGTGGACGGACTCACGTTGGAGCGTGCGTCACAAAGAGACGTCAGGATGACAAAAGTTCAATTAGACGAGTGTGACTCTAAAGGCTCCGAGAGGACAGACAGAGCTCCAAGAATAAAAAAAAAATGAGAGTCAGAGTGAATTGGCTTTTTGAAATGCAGCAGTGATGCCTGTGATTGTTGAAAAAAAAAAAAAAAAAAAAATGGAACCGTCCGCCAAATCCTGGAACAATGAGACAATGGCTGCACATGCTCCAGGAAACTCAGAGTCAGATTCATGAAAGCAGAACGTTTAGATAAATGAGATGGAATCAGTTTCAAACTTGCTCACTCTGCTCACTCTGAAGTTGAATTTGGCTCTAAACTTTTTTCTAATTTTATTTATGCAGCGAAAAAATTAATAAAAAGAATCATGTATTGACTTCATGGGAAAAATCATCATACCCTCAGCTTTTGACTCAAATTCTGGGGGCAAAATTCAGTGGGAGAAAAATAGATGTTTTCAGTGTCTCTCAGAAATGAACATCAATCTGCACAGTTCATTTTAATGGATCAGGTTTGCATCGAGTCATAAATCACACTTGTTCCTATTTCTATCGCGAGATAAGCAGATTTTCTTGCTGAAGAAGCAACTCTGGTGGATGAATCTCTTTTTGGTCAGCTGAATTCAAATGTGCCATTTTTGGAAAAAAAACAACAGCAACAACAAGAACAGCTGTACGTGCGGCCAATTTCAATCTGTCTACAAGAAAACAGCTGATCGAAATTCCCGAACAGCCAATCAGTCCCTCAACGAGCAGCACCTGGTCTGGACTCATTAAAACCACCTGTGGCTCCAATCCAGCACAGGCTGGGTTTATTGGGGGTCGTTTTTTTGTCGTGTCTTTTTGTCCAAATAATTGGCTTATTTTGAATTTGTGTTCAATGATGCTGATTTGGAGTTATTGATAAAGCATTTAAGGCCCCACATGGCCAATTTATGGTGGTGGCTTAAACGTCCACACACTTTGATAACTCTACACATGTTCATTTTCCATAACCCATCTGAGAAGGTTTTAAAAAAAAAAATCCAATAAAAAAAAAACAAAAAAAACACAATGAGTCAAAAAGTGCTGTAAATAATTACGGATTTTAGTTCGTCCACCATACCCTCTTCTTCCTCACTTTCTGTTCTTCTCGGCTAAAATGTCAATGTGTCCAAAACTAAATCCATACATTCAAAATGGTTTCTACTCTATTCTCAGTGGAATATGTCAAATCTCTTTCGGAGTTAAGATGAGAAGCTTTTTGACCCTTTCTGGTTTCCGTAGTGCAATCTCCAGGTCTTCAGAGAGATTCATCTCTCGAAGCTGTGTAGAAGGTCGAGGATGCTCCGGCGTCTTTGTCTTTCTTCTCCCACGTCTCCTAAGGTCCGCTGTCATGTCATTACTTTTGTCATCGGTGAAGCCGTGACAAAGACGCCCTACGGAATGTGAGCGCGGATGATTTAGTAAAAAGGAAAGTGTAAGAATATCAAGCAGCTGCTCCTTGTCCTCCACGTCCTCCCTCAACACTTCACCAACCATTACTCTTCTTTTCCCCTTTGGAGAGGAAGCTATTTATCATCAGGAGCAGATTCCTGCTGTGTCAGATTTCCATAAATCTGACATTTCATTAGTTGAGGATGCCGACGTGTCTGATGGAGATTTTAAAATGATTTTGACCCTGACTCATTTAGATTTAAGGCTTAAAATAAAATAAATAATAATAATATATATACACAAATATATATATATTTTTTCAACAGACAGGTTTCAAATTCAACTTTTATTTACATTTTATTTAATTATATACATTTTTTTTATATTTATTTTTTTTATTATATTTTGATTTAGTCAAGGTTGTGGAGAGTTTGGCCACTTTTACTCCTATCGTTCATTGGGTTGAGACAGGACTAAACTTGGACTGCATTTAAATCTGTTACATGTTTTCTCAACTTTGCTGTGATCTACTAAACAGTTTAAATTATTTTGAAAAAAAAAACAAACATCTGCAGTGTTAATCAAACCGCTGACTTTTCATCACACTTTACCTGAATTGATCTTTTGGAAAAGCTCATTGATCACAGTGTTTAATCATGCTAATGTGAAACTGTCTGATCCGCCCTCCTGTGAAAGTGAGCCGAATGGTTGCAGGTGTTTCAGAATCCGTTAATTAGCCGCTATATTCCTGCATCATGCTAATCAGGTTCAGTCTCTTAACCTTAAAATGAGAAATTACAGGTGATGAGTGATGCTTCACATAGTTTTTTTTTGTCTATAGATTAGCAGAGTAAAAAAAAAAATGAATTATTATTTTTGTTCCTTCATCAGGAGCAAAAACCTTTCCAAAACACATCAAATTATAATTGGTCCATAAAAACAATGACGATAAGTAGCAGCGCTTGCTCGCGAATGCTAAGGACTAATTATCCACAGGAGAAAATAATCTGTGAAGCCAAGGAAAAATAATGAAAAAATCAAATAAACAGGCAGATAAGCATAATGAATGTGTAAATCAAAAATCAAAGCTTGATTAAAAAAAATAAGGGTTTTTGACAAATAAAATAACATTCGAAAACCTGACTAGGGGAAATAAAAATGAAAAAGAAAGGTTGTTGGACAGGAGCATGCTTGTTACATTTCTCCAGACAAATCATAAATACATTTAGATGTGTGTTTTACAGCCTCAGGGACGCTGATAGGTCCTGAGTTGTATTGTTGAAGTTTATTTCTCATTCACGTCATGTTTGCCACCCCGGGGACTGACAGAGGACCCTATTAGGCCAAATAAAGACGGACTAAAATTGTCTGCTGTGGAGGTGGTGAAATTTAGGGCCGAGTCTGTCTGGATTCTTCATCCAGGCATAAAAGAAGGAGACGCTTCGGGGGTGGTGACCTCCGAAGAAATGAAATGTATTTTTCTCACGTTGAAATGCACAAAGGCTGCAGAATAAGAAAGCGTTGTTACTAAGTGTTTTTGAAAACAAAGGGTGGATAATATTGTGCAATTTCTCATTTTCCACCTCAGTTTTGTATTTCATTTTGTATCAAGCAATATAGGTGTTTGCGTCTCTCCACATTTTTTTTTTTTACAGTTACAGACAATACGTTACGCATTAGTTTTAGGCTTATTTAAGAAAAACGTGTTGACTGTGATCACACAGTTTAATGTAGAGTTTTTATTACTGGAAACACCTGATAAATCAAGCGGTTTAAGAAAAAAAATCAACCTTCTCACCTCAAACATGAGAAACCCGAGCGATATGGCATCAGGACTGAAGTGAATCCACAGCTGAGCTGGGCAGACGCATTCCGTCTGTGACAAAACTGTTGCAGATATACGGGCGGCCATTTGCCCCCCCAGCCACACGAAACTGGAGCCAATGTGCGTTTTTTAATGCCTATAACTCTATTACTGCAGCGCCGCTTCAGTATCCACATCACAGGGTGGTCATGAATAACAGAAACATGGCACCTCATTCCAAAGTTGGAGCTTTGCTCTTTGTTTACTACCTGCTGACTCACTGGAGAAATCAGTGTTCCTCACTCCCACACGTCTTAAATCTTTTCTACAGATCTGCAGCTCGTAAGGCAGTTTTTTTTTATTATTTTTTAACTCTTTTTTAGACTAAATATAATATCTGCCTTAGATGTAGCAGCATTATTTCAAATCTGAAGAGTAGGTTTTTTTTTATCTTACTTTAATTTTATGCCTTGTAATTACTTGAGAATGAAGAAGGTGAACTAGTCTCCACAAACAACTCATATACCTGTGTAGTGAAATTCATGCATGGATTTTTTTTTTTTTGCCCTTAGCTTTGGAGACATCCTGACCATCAACCGGTTTGATTTGGGGATAATGCTTTTGTTTGCCTTTTGTTCCCCGTCCTCTATTCTCGTCTTTCCATTTAACTTTGCGCCTCTTTTGTTGTTCTACGCCTTAAAAAAAGATTAGTTCTAAGGAGAGGAGGCTGAGTTTGCCCAGACAGCACAAATCCAGCCACTTTTAGTGACTAGCTGTGATTTAGGAGCCATTAGTGAGGCAGCTCGCTCATTGGCTGCTTAAAAAATGAGCGGTTAACGGCTTCAAATCAATTTTAAAACTCAGAGGTAATCAGTGGAGGGTGGGAAGGGTCAGTGTGGTGTGGGTTATTGTTTTTAGAGCCATTTTTGCATCAGCTGCAGTCTTTGGATGTTTGAGGCTTGCTTGATCTGAAAATAAAAAGCGAAGACTCGACCTTGTTTGAATGTGGTGCAAAGAGCGATAAAACTACTTTAAGTCGCTGGAGTCAAAAAATGGAAGTGAAAAATGTCTCCATCTATTTCTCCCACACACGTAAACGTACCATATTTTTTACATTTCTGTATCAAATCAATCCACACCAGCTCAGGACAATGGTTAATGGATAAAGTTGGATTTTTTGAGGTGACGCTATTGCACATAATGTATCTCTGCTTGCTTCTGTTTGCATTAAGCCACTCTCAAATATCAAAGAGTTTTTTTTTTTTTTTTTCTCCTGTGACAGGAAATGCAGAGGCGCATCCTCCCTCCCGTTGCTCTTTGATTAGGGAAAAATAAAGCTCCTCCAGACCTTTGATGGTAAAACTCCTGGGATTACTTTTCCTGAAACAATAGCCGCCATATTAAAGTCCTTCTTTACGAGTTAAATATTTATTATAAGTTGCTTTGAAGGCCAAATTTAATCAAGTCAAAGTTAAAGAAAGGAAGTTATAACAGAAAAAGTGACGCATCAGGTCAAAACAATCGTTTGATACTAAACAGAGTCAGTAAACCATATTAATGCTTTTTCTCACAAAAAAAAAATAAAAAAATATATATATATATAACAATGTCTGTAACATTATATCCTTAATGCTGAATATGCTGTATAATAGTTGAACAGGAGACGGAGACTCCCTAATTTACAGTGAGGATAAAGTAACAAGTGTAATTAAATGTCAAATTACTATTTAAATGAAACTTTTTCTCTACACTAGTCCGAAAATAACCTTTAACATTAACTTTTTTATAGGGCACATTTATCTGAATTGGTCTTGTACCAAAAGTCACTACCGTGGAATAAAATCCGGGCGGTAGGTGTCACGGTGAAATGTGCAGTTTGGGTGTCGTTGGAAATCTCAGGTCTTACACACATTTACCAGCGATGCATAAATGTCGTGAAAAACCTTTCCGCCTGCCCCGTTTTAAAAGCGAGCCGCACATTCAGGGGCCCAGTCTTTTCCAGGGACGGACCTGTGTGAACCACGTGCCAGGCCCCGGACCTGGTCGATTTCTCTGGAAGACGCAGCGGCGTTGAGCTGGTGGCGCTGCCGACGGCAGTTATTTAGCGGCGCATTAGCCCGGGCCCCGGAGAGGCCATCGATCAGACACTCGCACTGGCAGATTCAGGCCTGCGCTGATTGATTAGGGCTGGTAGAGATGAATGTTCAGCGCTGGGGTTTTTTGAGCTCTATTGACAGGCGACTCTGACCCGATCGATAAATGATAGCGAGGAGCCGGAGAGAGGATTGACTCTGGTCCTCCTCTCTTTCTTGTTCTTCTTTTTTTTTCCTTTCTTTTTTCTTTCTTATTCGTGTGTAGGCTTCCCTTGCAGATTTCGTCCGATTCTTCCAAATGGATTGTGGTGACAAACTGAAGGATCTTTGGTTGTTTTGATGGATTTTCCCCTCATATGTATTGAGTAAATGGCGCCGCAGCTTTGCCGGCACCAACACACGCTCTCAAAGGCCAGAAAAGGGGGTGCGACCAAAAAAGGATGGAAAAAAGGTTCCATCTAAATAAACTGTAAGTAAAGCAGAATATAGGCGGGATAACTGAGCTTTCACTACTCGCCTGGGCTAATCTGAATTCTTTTGACTTTATACTCAAATTGAGCTGAACCGGGAAAAGCCCAAAGAAGCGCAAGATGTCCCAAAAAATCAAAACGACACAAAGCGTGCTTTACTTTGCAAAGTTCACCACAGAGTTGACATCTGTTCCAGGTGAAATATGTTTTTTTTCTTTTTTTCCCTTTTTTTTGACAGGTCTTTGTACGATCCATGATGTTGGATTCATTTTCATCTCCTCTGGTCTCAAAACCGGATCAAAGAACTGATTGATCCGCGTGATCAATCAGAATGAATCATGAAAACTTAAAGAAGCGGCGATGCACTGTGAGCGGAAAACATAAAAGTGTGACTTATCAATATGGAAATGTGCAATTTTGCGTGAAGTAACGATAAATATGAGCAGGATGAGTCTCCGCGGTGCAGTCTGACAGCTCCGAGGTTTTTTGGATGTTCCGCGGAGAGAAATTCAGTTTCATGTCCTCGGGGAGATCAGCTTATTAAAAGGAATCATCCCGCTGCCAAACATGAGCTGTTTTCGTTTGTTTTTCATGGTGTGGTTCTAAAAGAAGAACTCTTGTCAACATGACACACACTGTGAAAACTTCATTACTGGCCAGAGTGTGTTTGCTTTTTGTGTTGTCAGCAGTGATTTTCTTCCCGTGGTCGGCGCAATTATATTGCGGTCAGCGCTTCTTTTCTTCATTCTTCGCCATCAATTCACAATCTTCAAACTTTAACTCACATCACACAAAAACGATATATTTCAAATAAAAAAGCCAATCAACATGAGACTGCTCGTCTTTTATAAAAAATGGGGAAAAGTAAGAGTATGTTGGTTATTAGGTCATCTCACCGTCTGTAACATTGTATCCACTGATGGTCCTGAGCATGTTCAGTTTGTGTGTGTGTGCACGCGCCTGTGTTTGTGCGTGTGTGTGTGCGCGTTTGTGTTCTCATGTGGCTATAACAGAGGTCTCATGTGGTCAGAGACATATGGTCAGACTCTTCGGCCAAATCCTGTAAATAGACAAATGGGAGATGTGTGGAACTCTTCAACAAAGAAAACAATTAAATAAATAAATGAATAATAATAATAATAATAATAATAATAATAATAATAATAATAATAATAATAATAATAATAATTATTATTATAATGATAATTATTATAATAATAATTATAATAATTATAATAATAAACAGTAACAATAGCAATAATAATAGTAATTATATAATAATAATGTATAAAGTATCATACGTGTATAAAAACTATAAACTGAATGCTGGAGTTTCTGAGCCTGTATTCTTCAGTATTCTGTCCCACAGATCTGAATGCAGACGTTCTTATTAAAACATCATGTTCTTAAACATCGATGTTACTGAATCTCCTGCTGTCACTGATTTTATTTCAAAGTCCCTCCCATCCTTTCCTCAGCCCCTAGAAAATCAAGTCAAGTTGTGTGATGAAAGTTGAGTAGTGTATGAGATTTAAAGGCTGCGGGTGGGCCTGGGAACTGAATGCAGAATTAGCAAAACCACAGAAGAAGAGGGGCAGCAGGCTCTGCAGGTGTTTCTGTCTTTTACAGAGAAATTCACCAGAATGTGATGATTTTATTCTCTCTGTGATATCAGGACTTCACTAACCAGCTGCTGGTGAGACGAGGATTGTCCCCAGCTGGAGACAGTGGCTTTTTTTTTTCTTTTTTTTTTTGAATAACTGTTCCACTCGATTTTTGTTTTATTGCATTTCAGAAAGATCTTAAGTGTTTTTTTTTTATATTCTCAGTGAAATATTTCCACAGGCGGGATAATTGCGTGTCACATGTAGGGTTGCATCATTGCAGTGCACTTGCTTCATTATCTTTCATATTATATTATATTATATTACATTCATCCAAGTTTTCTTTTAACGTCTTCAACTTTTGCTCAGCGCTGTAAGTGCATTTATTGATTTCTGCTTGAAGAGAGAAAGGTGCAGAAATGTCAAGGTGAGGCAAACTGAAGAAGGAACGTCGTCAAACCCCTGCACTGTTTTGTTTTCTCCAGTTCATATGCGGAAACTCGTGGGTTTCCAGGGCGAGGTTTAACGTCTTCAACTTTTGCTCAGCGCTGTAAGTGCATTTATTGATTTCTGCTTGAAGAGAGAAAGGTGCAGAAATGTCAAGGTGAGGCAAACTGAAGAAGGAACGTCGTCAAACCCCTGCACTGTTTTGTTTTCTCCAGTTCGCTTATTTATTATATATTTATAATGACATATTGATAATAGGATGAGGCTTGTGAGTATATATGCGTATATATATATATATATATATATATATATATATAAATATAAATATATATATATATGTGTGAGGCCTCATCAGGAGAGGAAAATTAGTGCAGCACTGATTTATTTGCTTGCTTCTTTATAGCTGCACTGTACCTGCTCCACCAGCCGTAATATTGTATAATAAATACATCAAAAATGGACGAAATTAAAGGCCTGTGTCATTTGGAAGCTTCTTTTAGGAATGTGGCTCCTGGTGCGATACATCATGCAACAGAGAAGTTTGAAATAAAGAACTTCACATAACTACAAGAAAGCTTTTTTTTTCTCCACGCAGATCCCCACCAGACCACTTCAACTTTTTGAAGAAGTGAGGTAATAAAGGGAAAGAAGAAAAAAAAAAAAAAACTCGACTCCCACTCTGTGACAAAAATAATGAGTTTGTCAGACGCTGATCTGAAGCTGCGGACATCATGAAAGGATAACAAAAAAACAATACAGCGCCCGGAGACCCGACAGATCAAATGTCTGGCACGGAGTTACACGACGCGCTGCAGTCGTATCTATTAATGAGGCGGACTGAATAATTAAAGTGGAAAAAAAACATTAAAGATATATATATATATAATTAATTAAATCAAAAAGTGATGAAATATGAAGGCGACATCTGGACCTTCTGTTCTCCTCCAGAACCAGCGCGTCACTTTGTGTCTCCCTGATATCGATGAATTTTTTAATGTCTTCTGAAGCTGAAGAGAGACGGAGGACTCGTTTCCTCCTCTGCTTCCTGCTTCCTTCCTTCCTCAAAGCCTTATTTCCTCCTTCCTTCCCTCTTCCTTTATTCCTGAACGTCTTCCTGCTACTCTTTCGTTTGGTTGTCTGCTTCCTCATTTCTTCCTCCCTTTTTCTCATTTTCTCTTTTTTTTCCATCACTTCCTCCTGCTTTCCGCCTCTTACATCACCCCCCATCTCTATTTCACTTGTATTTGATTTAGATTTTTTTAGGCGCTCCAGTTCCCGAGCTGAGCTCGTGTCGTCTCAGTCGAGTCAGCTGTGGGAGGGGGGGGGGGGGGGGGGGGGGGGGGGGGGGGGGGGGGGGGGGGGGGGGGGGGGGGAATAGTTGAGCACCGACATGCGGCTCTTAAATCGAGAAGGAGGGATAGATCTGAGTGCACAATGTGACCTATACAGAAAAACGAAGAATTAGTGAATGAGTGGTGATGATGATGATGATGATGCTATGTAGGGCTGTTAAGTTCCTTTTTTTCAAACATTCACACTGAAACAATTCATTACAGTTGGAGTGCAGATCTTTATAATGTTGCACTGATGAGCCGAGACTCACACAATCAACGCACACATGGTCTTCGTTGCTCATTCCGGGTTTTCTTTTTTTTTTTTTCCTGCTCAATTAAAGTGGATTACTGGCATTTTCGACAATGACAATGCTTTAATTTCTCCTCCACGCTTAATTTGCAGCACTAGAAAAATTCCACTGATTGGGTTTGGATTGTTTGTGTGAGGTGGATACGGACGACATCATTTCAGCGTCATTGTAATGGCACAAATGAGCCTAATGGAGTATTCACCACAAAGTTAATGGTGACGAGATTTTTTCTTTTTTCCTTCGCATGAAAAAAACCAAAAAAACAAAAAAGATTTTCGTTCTTTTATTTCGATTGGAGTGATCACGTTTAAAGGGGGGGGGGGGAGCTCATCGGGACAAGTCTGTCTGTAGGATTTCTTATATTTTCATATTTAACATATATTTTTAACACAAATAGTCTATAAACCAAATCTTTCATTTGAAATGTTTCCTTTTTTTTCCCTGAAGGGAGGGAGAGCTTATATACACAATATATATATATATAATTTATATATGAAATATATAAATCTGTGCATCTGACTGTAGGTCCCACAGAAAACACAACATTTCACTGAAATGTTTTTTTTTTGTTGTTGTCTGATTAATGACCCAGAGACTCGTCCCATGTAATCCTTGCATTACATGATATGCTTCTATGGCACTTGATTAATTGCTGTTGCTTCCCTGCAGAGTGTGTCATCAGCGTATTTATGAAGTAGTGAGTCAATGGTTCGTGTCGAGCATGAGTTTTTGGAAATTATCACACACACACACACACACACACACACACAGTGGGCAACAAGCAGCATTTAACATCTGCTCGACACACATCAGACACACAAAGACACACAGGCTCAGTGGGATGTGTCCCATCTGCGGCCCACCAGATAGCACTTCTAACACTTCACATCGCGCTGGTAAACACACACACACACACACACACACACACACTGTGAACATCCTCTGCATGGCAAATCACACAAAAACCCTCTGCAATATGTGGGAATATATGATGCAGATACGCTGCATTAGTTGATGTTGTCCTGATTCAAATCATCAACGTATTTATATATATATATTTATGGATTTATTTTTTATTTTTCTTCACGCTACACAAACCGCATGATTTAAAATCATTTCAGACCTTAAATCTGTTCACTTTAGTTTCGTGCAGAGGCGCTGGGTTTGTTTACATCAGAAGAAACGCCCTCTGTACATTAAAGAGAGCTTCAATGTTTGGAGGACAAAAATACAAAAAATAACCCGCACCTTAAATGTTTCTCTCTGTTGCCTTTGCTCAGCCGGCTCCTGTAATAAATGGAAAATGCTTGTTTTAAGGGGAGCTGCATGAGGAGCCACTTCCTGGAGAGTGTTTGAAAGCAGCTTATTAACAGCTGCTTTAGAGGAAGAGCCAAACTCAGCTCCTAACCAGATGTTTAACTTTCTACATCCCCACTCAGGCGATGGGCCTTTAAAAGCAAATACACACCAAATAATTGTGAATAAAAGGACTTTTAATTTACAATGAAGCCTGAATTCACACATCGCTGCATTTTAATTACATTTAGTGAAAAATAAAAAAGATAATTTCTCTTTAAGGAAGGAGGAAGTATTAGGCCTGTGTTACAGGCAGCATGCAAAAAACAATTTGATAATAATAATAATAATAATAATAATAATAGTAATAATAATAATAATAATAATAATAATAATAATAATAATAATAATAATAATAATAATAATAATAATAAAGAGAAGCTGTGAACACATGGTTCATTGACATGATACATTTTAATAATTAAATGAATTAGGCCGTCAATAACAATATAGTTTTTACGTTTGTTACGCCAAAATCTCCCAGTCTAAAACACATCAATCTGTGTTTTCACCGACCCAATAAACCTTTAATCCTTAAATATCCACACATAAGCGAGTCTCAGTGTTTTTTAGAGGTTCCAAATCATCTAATCTGACCATTGATTTTATGGCCCATTTGAAAGGACTTTGATAAACTATATAAATAACTCATGCCTGCAAATGTACAACGTGCTTTCTTCCAGTTAGCCACATTATGGGCAAATAAAAAAACAAAACATTTTAATCAAACCCAATGATTTGGTCCATCATGTCTTCATGGTGAATGTCTTCATTTCATCTTTTTTGGCGGGGGCACAATTGAATTTCACTGCTCAGTAGGAATTTATGCCACAATCCCCGGAGTCCGAGGCTAATTCTATAATTACGCTTAATGAATATAATCACAGAGGTCCCCACGCAGAGCGGTGAAAATGGGACTTAAGGCGAAACTGGGACAGAAGTGTCTGTTCAGAAGTTTAAATGTGAAACCAGTGATCTGCACTGTTTCATCTACATTTGAATTCTCTTCACACACACTCCATCATGTGTGTGTCGTTGCACAACTTCTAAAATTCCATTTTTTATTATTGTTGTTTCTCTGTTTCTTAAGTGTAATTTGATTATAGTTCAGTAAAATGACATAAGTCTGATAAATGCTGCAGAAAACTACAAAGCCACTTTATGAGTGGTAATTAAGGAATGCATTGACTAGGTTGTTAATTAAAATGTGATTAAAGAGCCAATAAGAGACACAGATTTAGACCGCATTAAGAATGCATGCGGGTTGCCATGGTAATCTGTTAACTTTCACCAGAGGGAAATAACCAGATGCAAATGAGCTTCATCGGGGGATTTTTTTTATTTTTTTATTCCCGTCTTTTTTCCACCTAAAAGAGGATATGATGAGATGAGTTGAGATAATAATATATCGAGTCCCACTGCAGAGGAGGAAGGTATCTCTGAGCTATTTCCTGAATACACTTAAAAATAATGGAATTCTCCCAGAAAGACAGCAAGCTGCCAATAACCCATAAACCAGTTAATAAATTCAGCAAAATCAGCGACAAAGAAACCAAAAGAAAGCAAAGGGAAACAGATCTAACAGATTGTCAAAAAAAACTGATTTTGTTGTCACTTTAGATCTCAGATTAACGTGGAAACATCGGAGTGTTGAAGCAGCATGGAGTGGCTTTGCTCATTTTAGACCCACACGGTTGTCATTATCCCATCCACCCATTTCATGTGGTTGAAATATCAAGTGGACTCAGAGCGCCCAGTGTATTGGCTCAACGTACTTTTAAACCTATTTTTCTAGTTGCATGCTGTTTTAGTTTTTGGCTTGGTCTAAAAAAAAAAGTAGCCAAAAATACTTGCACATTCCAGCAAATGTCAATAATAAAATCACCCTGTGTTTTTGATGTATTTATTCAGTCATGTTACTTGTTTCCACACGTTTGTCCTTACAGATGGAAATGCGTCACATTAAAAAGGCAGAAGGTGTGCGTGCTCATGCAGACACAGATTACATATGTATATATATCTGCAAAGACATACATGTACATGCATTAGCACGCCAAGTCTGACTGTAATTATAAATGAAAGTACCTGTTTTCTTTTTTTCTCTCTCTCTCTTTACTGTCGTACGCCATTACAGCACGGAAACATCTTATCTGCATATGTGAATAATTTAGCATAATGACTGGTCTCCAGAGTCTTTCATCATGCCTCAGGTGGCATCTGTGTCTGTCACATGTGTGCTCTAATAATAACCCCGAAGCGGCTCGGGAAGAGTGGGAGCTGAAAGCCACAGCTGGGGCCTTATTCTCTCTGTGAGGAACCACAGGAACATGGAGCATGCGCGTGTCGGAATGTGTGGCCCAATGACATCACTTCCTGATTATTACCTTGGATTGACTCGGGTTCAGCAGATTTAAGACCATTGCGTTTTTTTTGGGGGGGCTGAAATTAACTGGAATTTCCTCTTAGGTGAAGAATTCACCATAAAAATTGTTGACGCTTTTTGCTACAAAATAATTCACCTTTAAAACGATAATTAGTTAATAAATGTAATTGTAAAATCTCCAAAAATAGGAGAAATATTATTTGAAAGGTTATTTTTTTATATAAAATATACCTTTGTCACAGGAGTTATCTCTGATCTACCTGTGGAAAATACATATTATGGTTAAAATATTTGTGCAAACGCTGTGAAAACGATTCTGGCTGAAGCTGGGACATAGACTGAGAATCTTCATTTGCATCTCGACTTTTTCCGAGTTTTACACAATTAGCTTCTAGTGTATTGAGCCCCCCGAGCTGTAACCTCCCACCACCGTCAGAAGAACCTTCTCGCTGAACACAACAGGACAGTAAATCTCTCAGTGTGCCACGTGCAGGCATTTCAACAGCCTAACCCTCTAAACCCAATTGAGCGAATGTATAGATACTATATGTGAAAAAAAAAAAAGTCATCGATGAAGCATTTAAAGCCTGAAAAACGCGTCTTGTATTGTCAGAATATCTGCAACACGCGACCACTTACTGCGCCTCGTTAAATCATAGACTCCATTGGACGGCCATTTTTAATTACTAACATTTAACGGGTCGATATCCACGCTGCTGGAATGTGAATCAATATCAGGATTGTGGCGGGTTTAATGTAAACGCCCTATTATCCCCCCCCCACGCGTCGCTCAAATCCAACATGTAGCTGTAATTTATTCATCCATTCATCTCACTCTCTATACGTTGTTTGGTCGACTGAGCGTGTGCAACAAATTCCCTCCATGCTGATGATGTCGGCATCATAGCGTTATTAGTCAAATGTCCATTAGCGTGCGTCCCATCGCTGGAAAGACATCTACGGGACAAATGGACACCATCAACTCATTGGACCTTTCGCCCCTGGAACGCTTAACTCCACATCCGTGTAACACACATGACCTCGGTGCATGTTGAATGTCAGACATTTCTGGGATTAATTGAAGCAGATCAATATTTGATAAAAAAAAACATGGTTCATCAGCTTTACTGCTGAAGCTCATGAATCTCATATTGATTATGTTGATGTGGCTGCTCATCTTAAAAAAATATGAATATTTATGGACTTTAAACGGCAGAAATAGTTTCAAAAATGGTCTTTGAAGCATTTTTCTGAGTTTGTGTTTTATTTTGATATTTTTTTGGACCTGGAAATGTAAACTGAAAAAAATCAACATATTTTTGTTGCCTGATAATAATAATAAATATTTGCCGAGCTGGGACTGCGTTATTATTATTTTGTTTATCATGTATTGTTTGTTTGGTAGCAATTTGTCATGATGTGTTTGTGGCTTCCCTGTTTGTGCACACACCAGAGTCTAATTCTCACACCACCGGCCTGCAGTAAATTAGCAATGCTTACCGCGGTCTAATTTTTAAACCATAAGAGAGACGCTCTAATTGAATTCCGCGGATATGTTGATGACTGTAGTTTTGGCTGCGGCTGAATTATGTTTTTTCCACGTTAGGCCTTTCTAACTTGCGGTGTCCTCTCCATCGACATCATTGCAAATGGTCTCCACAGGGTTTTGATCTAAACTGAATGCAGTAAACGGCGGAAAAAGGAGCTTTTATTTCCGAGCTGTTGTGTCAGATTACACCGGTGCACCGAGAAAAGCAACTCAGGCTATTTCATGAGCGAGGAAGACGTAAAAGAGGCAGAGTCGCAGAAATAAAAGTGAAAATGAAAGTTTTTTTTTTTACATTATTCAAAAGTCATTTGCAAAAGTAAGCCAACGGACATGTGATTGATGTATTTGGGTCGAGGGCGGATGAGCTGCTGTATATTGGCTTAAAAGTACATTTGTTACATTTGTGTATCCATTTTTTCCAAACAGTCTAGGATTGTGTGTTGACTTGAACCCTGCTTCTGGTGTTGTAATTGCCAGCGGCAGCTGACTTGTGGCTGACTTCATTGTGATGACAGCTGAGAGTAAATCACCGGCTAAATTGGAGGCAGTGATTTGTGATTTTTCCTATCTTAAATATGAAGCAAGGCGTCGGTGTACTGTATTAAAATATTCCATTTTAAGTCCTCTCTGCCTCCACTGTGGATATTTTTCAGTAAATTCACGTCTCTCAGAGTGTCAGAATAAAGCTTGGTGTTTTATTTGTGCGTCGGATTTTCATCTCTGTTGTTACCCGGAGCAGAATCCCTGACGTAGTAAACACCATCTGTTACACGAAGGCAAATTAAAACTCATCACTGACTGCGACGCCACAGGAGCCAGGAAGAAATGAGATGGAGGGATGAACATAAAACAAATAATGCTAATAATAAAGAGTTTATAACCTGAAATCTCAGTCATCCTCTCCCTCCGGTGTACATTGAACCAAAGTGAGCCATTCTCTCTTAATAATTGAAACCAAAAGTCTTTATTTACCTCATCCAGTGAGTGCATTTAGCTCACATGAGAATGAGAAGATGATGAAGTGTCAGTGAGCTGCATACAGGAGATAATGAGTAAATCAGAGCTTTATAATATTTACCTTCATGACGCACTATACACAAGTTTGACATTTATCAGTGCTGTGTTTTGGAAAGTTGGCCATGGATGTACGATGTACATGTACCCATAATATATCATTGCTAAAGCCATATTCAAACTTACATTTCACCATAACATTCTTTTTCGGATATAGAATATTTTTTTAAAACTTGTTTTTTCATTTGATTTATTTACTTTTTTTTTTTATTGATCTAGTGTATTTCTGAGTTGTAATCCTGTAAAGCACCTTGAACTGCATTTTTTGAATGAAAGGGGCCATACAACATGTTATTATAATTTTTTATTATACATATTATTATTATTATTGACATTATTAGTGTTATTGTTTTTACATTATACATTGATTGTTTGTTCCGAAATAAGTTTTTTTTTGGGAGGGGCCGCTGAAGATCTGAAAGGCCACAGTTACGCAGGACTGACAAGTCCACAACCTTTCTGTGATGAATGATGAGAAAAGGAGGGCAGCCCCGAGGAGGCGGAACTCTTCCCCCGATGGATATCCAGACAACGGACGGTTGAGGAGATTGGAGGAAGGCTGGCGAAGACCGAGCAGTGCGGAGAAGCAGAGAATCCAATTTGTCAGGGGCGAAAAAAAACAAATGGCAGGGGTTGAAGTGGAGGAGGAGGAGGTAGTGGTGGAGAACGTGGCACTTAAGCAGCCATGGATGACTCAGCCCCTGAGCGGGAGTTTATTTTACTACGAGGAATGCAGAGGAAATGTAAAGAGAGGAATTAAGAGGATGAGGGGGAAAAGGACATGAAGGAACGAGTCACAGAAGATAAGGCAAAAAGAAAAAAAAAAAAACTTGACAGGCCTCTGTTTGTACCAAGTCCTTAAATTCTCCAGCAACTTTTCCTTCAAGGACACATGTGCACACTTGAAAGTGATCAGATCAGCAGGGAAGAGATTTTCCCTTGGTTATTCATGTTTTTAATGATGAAATAATAAAATCTGGATGAAGGATCCAGTAGGACGGAGCGAATTACTGAGACGTAGTAAATATTCCGTTTGATATTTTTGAGATTAAAAGTGTGGATGTTTCACGTCGTCATCGTCGTAAAAAAAAAAAAAATCTGAACGTATCCATAATGGTTGTTAAACGTGAAATGTTTCTTGTTTTTTTCCATACTCCTCTGACGTAATGGACGACAACCTTGTCGCATTTGTGGTGGGGCTCCTCTGATGTGTGTTTTGCTGCGTCTCTTTGGACCTGCTTGCTGTGATGGAAGTCAGATGTTGGAGGTTGTCATCGCCCGGGGGGTTGTGCTCCAACTCAAAGATTAAATATTGATCTGTGTGTGTGTGTGTGTGTGTGCAATTCCACTGTACTTTCATGCAGAGACTTCTGTCATCCTCAAAGTCTATGAAAGTGTCATTAAACCTGCAGCTGGGAGCCGCTCCTGAAAAGGAGAGGATGACTTTGTTCTCCAACGCTCAGGACTTGACCAGCTGGCTTGGAAAGATGAATCGTGGACTCAGAGAATCCCTTCTGACCTTTAAGGTGGAGGGTTACCGAAGATTATAAAATTAGGGCTGAACTAAAGCAATTTCATTTGGAAGAATGGTCCCAGCATGGCTCATTGCGACCCAAGTTATTTTTTCTATAAAATACCGTCTTAAAAATAAAAAAGGGGCTGGTTGAGCCAAATGAAACCAATGGTATCCATAGCTGATGGTGGTTGAAAATTGGCAAAAGCAATTTTAGATTCAATATTGAATCATATCCGCATGCTGTCAGGCCCTCTGAGAGCTTCCACTACACAGTTGTTTGCATATTTGATTTTTTTTTTTGCCACTTCCTCCAATTATTGAGCCAGTCAGTCAATACAGCCAGCGTGGGCAGCAGCCAATAAACGCGTTGACCCCCCCCCCCCGACAATGCTCTGCTTTATTCGCCAGTCGAGGACTGGCAGAGTGACTCTCATGGAATATGATACCACAAAAATATGATTTTCCACCCCTTCATGGTCAGACTTAAGTTTCTGGGAAATCTATACACAAAAAAAGAGATACAGTTTCCAGTTTGCAACGATTGTGTCAATGCACCACTTTGTCCTATTGTGTGAGATAAATACAGCCTTGGTCACAGTTGTTATTTTTCATATGTGGATGAATATGATGCATGTTGGATTTTGTGAGGAATGTTATCAGGTGCCATTATTCAGTATATACAGTGTGTGTGTGTGTGTGTGTGTGCGCAATGCATCATTTTTGTGTTGTTGTGGTTTTATATGTCGCTTTGTTCGACATGGGACGTGGCAGAAGTCGCACTGTGACACTTCTCTCCTAAACAACCAGATGGACTGAAACAGCATCGAGACTGTCTGTGTGCGTGTGCGTGTCTGCGCGTGCGTGTCTGCGCGTGCGTGTGCGCGCTCGTGTGTGTGTGTTTGTGTGATGGTCTACAGCGATATTGTTCCTGGCTGCATATTTGTTTACATGCGTGCGCGTGTGTGTGTGCGTGCGTGTGTGTGTGTGTGTGTGCTTGTGTGTGTGTTTACGCGTATGTGTGTGAGTTTGTGCAGGCGGTAACAGTTTGTTAGTGAGTCCAGGTGGAACCATTACTCTGGGAACCGACCTCTCAGCTGAATAATAATCATTTATGTGTGTCTGAGTGTGTGTTTCTATGCTCGTGACTCACAATCATGGTTTGTGTTTGTCTGTGTATCTGATTTATACACTATACTTTATTGCGCGTGTGTGTGTGTGTTTCTTACAGCTTTTATTCACTGTCTTGTGGCCTGTGTGTGTGTGTGTGTGTGTTGATTCTATGGCATCTTTCTCCCGCCAAAGGCCAAACTGCAGCACTGTTTTCTATTTTGCAGTGATTTGCTCTCTCCTGTACCTTGTAAAATAGAGACAGCGCCTTTCCTCAACAGTCAGAGGGAAAATGCCACATCCGTGAGGAGTCATCTCTGAAATAAATCTGTTGCCTTTTAAGATGCGACTTCAGATCCAAGGGGAGGGTTGAGTCTGGAAAGTCAAATGGAATATACTGGAATGCATGGAAGTACCTAGTGGACAGTTTATCCTCCAGGTTATGACATTTTGGCTTTGGCAAATGTCATATCCAGCTGAGCTCCGGAGGAGGACGGTGGAGCATGAAAAATGGAGCATTACTCACACTGGCTCTGTCATAGCCCAGGCTCCATTATTTTATTATATTTTTATTTTATTTTTTTCGCAGCATGATGCTTGCCACCGCATCTCGGCAACCTTCAAGTGTCTGCAAGTGTCTGACTCAGAGGAGCTCAAATGTCTTATTTAAAAGAAAGTTCAAATGAAAATGCATTACTGAGAAGTTGGGTTCTGTGAGAAGGTAAAAGAGTTGTTGCGGTGCACCTGTTCCCCTCGGTGGGTAAAGTGTTGAAGAAATTGTGGAGGTCAACCCTTCAAAAGAAAACTACTCAAACTATTGCCAGAAAGAGCAAAAAAAAACAAAAAAACTAAAAAAAAGTTTCTCTCAAAATGCTTTCTGGGAGAAACTGGAGCACGGTTCACTTTTGCATTGTGTCTCCTTAATGCAAAAAAAAAGCAGCATGATTGGTTGAGTAAAACAAATTCTGAGGATCCGTTTGAAGGAGACATTACTGAATACTTATATATATATAAGGATAGTAAAATTGGCCAAATGTGTGAAATAAAATCTCCGAAACTCGGTGGAATTCAAGGTGCACTCCATTTTCTGACTTTGTCTATTTTTTACCTGGTGGGAATCAGAACAGATTTTTTTGCAGCTCCTGTTTCCCCGAAACACCCATCCACATGGCATAGATCCTTGGTCCAGGTTAAGAGATGCAGCAGGAGGTCCATCCCAATGGTAGAAAACCCCTTAGTCCCAATTAGACTCTCTCTGACCCCCTTTGTGGTTCACCACGGCCATATTCAGAATGTGTCTGGGGATTCTGGGGATTTTGAGGTGGCTCTAAAAAGCTTTGTTAGTTCAGAGAACAGCAGATTAAAGGGTTCAAGCAGTGACAAAAGTCAAAAGCATAGACGTTTATCTATCTTTTTTGGATGAAATATAATAGAAGGGATGTAAGGTATTCCAGATTTTAGATCCAGGTATGTTCTGAATAAAAAAATATAATTTGAGTTGTACTTCACCTCCAAAGTAAAAGATATTGGTCTATTGCAAAGTTTAACACACTAACGTACCATCATTAAATCTACAAAAAAAAAAGGCTGCTCACTCTGAGCCTCAGAAGGTCTCAACATCACAGAAGAAATCCTTCAAATCAATTTGCAACAGGCAAAATAAAAACCACAGATAAAGAGAGAGCTATAAAATAATAATAAAAAAGAGATGTGGGCGTCATGGAGATATATGAATCGAGTGAAGTGTTATTTCATCAAACCAGGATGAAGCACAATCATCAAAGTTGTTTTTTTTTTTTGTTTGGCTTCATTCATCCATGGAACATCACATGTTGGAAAAGCTGAGCAATAACGTAAATCATCAGTAATAAACACGTGGGGCGTGATGATCAGCACAATGAAAAAAAAAAACGTATGGCAAAATGTGACACCGAATTTTTATTATTATTATTATTATTATTTGAGCTTTTGCTTATTGTGGTTTAGCCCACAGTCAAATATTTTTTCTGAGGCAGCCATTCAAATTGAATTTATGCTCCGATATGTGTATATATGTGTTTTTATGTATATATATTTGAGTGCGTCTACACTGTTGTGTTCACAGTGTGTGTGTGTGTGTGTGTGTGTGTGCGTGTGTTTACACTGGGCTCCCGGGTGGAGCCAACAATCTGGGTTAAAGATCCGTGGCTCTGTGGATCGATCCGTCCCTCAGCCTCCATCCTCGTCGGGCCTTTAATTCTTAATGAGAAAAGCTGTTTGATGAATGTGAGCCACCCTCCTCCCTGTGAGATCTATTAGCACTGCTTTGCATTCATCTGTAGGGCTACATGCACACACACACACACACACAGACACACACACAGGCACACAACCCTTTCTTAAAATCTGGGCTATTATATAAGATATATAAGACCACGGGCCATGTGCGCTATTTTGTCTCCTTGTTTTTTCCTTGCTTGCTCCGAATCTCCTGCATGAAATTGCAAAGTGGTGCCGGAAATCTGAACTTCCTGGGTAAAAAAAGTACAAGCTAATCCTACCATCTTTATATTTTTTTTGTGAAACGATTGTAGCGTAAAAAAAAAAAATGGATTCAACTAGATTTTTGTTCATTTCTAATGTTTGTTGATTGGTTTTGATGTGTGTGTGTGTAAACCTCCCACAGGACGATTCAACATTTACCCCCACGAAAACACTTTTAAAGTTTTTTTTTTGTTTTTTTTTCATTTTAGTATGCACTGCATCTTTGAACAATTCTCAAGCAAGTTTTTGTTTTCTCTGTGATCCTGTTTTTGTGAACAAATTAGATATATTTCAGACTGCTGGACCGGAATGATTTACGGAAAAATATCCCATAAGGAATGGATGAAGGAAATGTGACACGAAACACGAAAACAAATATTTTATAAACAAATCTAAAATCAAATAAAGTAAAAAAAAAGAAAAAGAATCCCCAAATATTCAATGAGAGAGAGGTGAGCTGGACAGAAGTGCGAGTGAGAATAATGGAGGAATATATATTTGACCAGTTTGATGTGTCCGATTTAAAATATAGGCGTAAAGATTTCATGACGTATAACCAATGCAATATTGTGGCACTTTGTGTGATTGAATTGTATCCGTCCATGTTCTGAAGCAATAACTGTGAGCAGCCAGGGTCCTGATTTACATGGATTATTATTAATAATTATTCATTGCATCATTAATCACTACTCATTATCCCACAGAGGCATGAGAGGTTTTTATTACGCTCAGATGATATTCACAATCTAACACACAGTGTCATTCATATATCTGAACATGCATCTCTTTGAATAAACGGTGTGTTTTTTAATTTTACATTGTTATGGCGCGCATCACTCCGAGAAGGTACGTGTTCCAAGTGCGACCTCTGTGACGCCTCTTCCTGACCTCTGGCTGCTCACGCTGTATTTCAGCAGACAACAGAGTGAGACGAGTCCAACTCTCTTCAGCAGATGTCCGGACTGTCACGGTTCACTTTATCATAATTGGTGCTTTCACCTCCGGGGGAAGAGTGAGGGTCAGAGAGGAGAGGACGAGCGAGAGGGAGAGAGAGAGAGAGCAGCCCGGAGCCAGCACCGGAGCCGGGTTGGCCTGGCGTCTGAGCGTCCAGGTCTCGCAGCAGATGGTTTAAAGACTCACCGTGGCTCTCACATTAGCTGAGCGGAATACGGCTTTCGGAGGCCGGACGGAGGTTCCTGTGCCAGCACGCGTCACCCTGAGTTACGAGACCCCGGCTTAAATGGATTGATCCAGCAGAGAGCATCAATTTTACGGGAGTAACCGCTCAGGCCTCTGCAGGAACTACATTTAATCCCCAGCTCGGGCTCTCCAGGTGGTGGAGCAGGCCAAGTTTTGACAAGGTGGAATGGATGAGGTGATGAGTGACGGATGAGGGAGGAGGACAAGTGGACCTCTCCACTCACACTCTACCAGAAATGGAGCCAGAGCACCCTGGATGGTGTCTTCTTCTTCTTTTACTTCCTGGTGACGTCATTGTGAACCGTAGATAGTGAACTGTAGATGCATCCCGTTGCCTTCGAATAAAACATCCGAGTTGGATTTCAAGACCCGGGATGCAGGGTAGCAATAGTAGGGGTAGAAAGTAGAAGAAAAAAAAATGCAGAAGATAGAACCTAGAATCTAAAGAGAAGCCAGAAGCAGAAGTCAACGCTTTGGAGGCCTTAAGCAAAGAGAGAGAGAGAGAGAGAGAGAGAGAGAGAGATGGTCTGGTCCCACAGCAGATGGTGATAAAGCCTCTCGGGATGTGGCATTATCATGGAGCTGCAGTGGCTTTCAAATCAAAATGCAAGCCATCATTCTGGGGTCTGAGACTAAATCACAGCTTCAGCTAATTATCTCCATCAAAAGCTCACATTTCAAACAACCCCAAGAAACCTGATTGCAGAATTGCAAAAATTCGAACAAATCCAATACTGGCCAGAGCACCACATGCTGCGTGGAGGGAAAGGTCTTTCTTCTTCTTCCCAGAGCTCCTCGTGACGCAGCCGGATTCAAAGTCATTCAACGAGAAATTGAGAATAGGAAAAAAGTCAGATCGATCAGAGTCAGAATACTTTGGGTCGCTCAAGTGGAGGAAAAGTGGAAGAAAATGGTGGATGTTGTAGCATCATACTTAACAATATAGCAGCGTGATTCAGATATTTATGAAACTTAAAAAATGGGTTTGATGGGAATTTTAGCGATCTCTTAAAAAAAAAAGTCGACCTCATTCACTTGTCTTATCAATTTTATTATTTTTCATGGTGGAAAAAAACAAATGTCCTGCCATCTTATTGTCTGCTTTAAAACAGGCGTATGGAAATATATATTTTTAATATTGTTGTTTCGTCGCACAAAAACAAAAGTTTTTAAAACCTGGCTTTGGGGCAAATTTTATTTTTATTTTTAATTTTTTTTATCAGATCTGACTGAGTGCTTCTTAAAGTCCCATTTTTAAAACAGCATTTTCTTTTTTTTTTAAGAAACCAGCTGAGATGCATCTTCAGAACTTTGTGCCAAAAGAGGAAAAAACAGAGGCGGAAGATGTGATGCTGCTGAGGAGGAAACTTCAGAGTAAAGACTGAAAAAAAAAAAAAAAAATCCAGCACCAGAATTTATTTTAGGCTAAACAAAAAGAATATCATACATGTACCAGGCGGTTTGTGTTTTTTTTTTCTCTTCTGCATTGAAGATGTGTTTCTGTTTCCACTGAAATAAATCGAGACAACCTAACGGAGGGATTATTTTGCGTAGTTATTCCCCTCAAATAGGCAATATACAAAGACATCACGTCGCTGAGAACATTTCTGGCTTTTTCGTTGCTGAATCTGTTTCATGTTGTGTTTGGTTCAAGTCAATCATTTAAGGGATTTATACAGAAAATGTGCCCCCAAAAAAACAAGACAATGACCTTAAGAGGATTAGAGGCATTGGGAGATATTTTCTGCCAGTCCATGAATTTGTCATCAGTTATTATTATTATATAAAATATAATAATGATATAATGTATTTTAAATGACATTCGGTGATGAATAAAACTATAGATATATATACATATATATATATATATATTTCATGGCTTATTAAAAAGCAGAAACATTTCAGCTGCTGTTTTTCAATAAAAAGCTGATCTTTCTGTTAAAATGCATCGTAGTTTAGTGTCATTTCACTTTTATTTCCTTTCTCTCAGACCTCCTGCCTTTCATGTGTAAATGTCTTAGATTCCTGCTGTCTGGGTCCATGAGACATGAAAAAAAAAATTGTGTTTGGAAAAAGGAAGACAGCTGTGACAGAATCTTCACCGACAATTGTGCATTTTATGTCAGGAGAAAGTGCATGTTAGTTGAAATACTGTTTTGTGATGGCTTATTTTTTCCACTGAGCCGTGCATTAGTACGACATCGCAGATAATAGGATGACACACCTGTTCTCCGCTCTCCCCTTTCCTGCCTGATCCAGCAATTGAAAAAATGTGACCTTTTCCAGCAGTAAATAATATTTCTGGGACATAAGGATACAAAAATGAATCTTCAGTCCTCTGACTGTACTTGAACACATCGCCAGGCGGGAAATGGTTCAACCTGGGTCCCATCGTTGGAATTGATTAAAAGGTGAAGCGTCAGTCTTGTCAATGTTAGTTTGACAAAATAAGTCAAACTCAAGGACGCGGACCAGCTTTCTACTGGAATATTCATTTGCATCTGCACCGTCTCCATCGCCTACCTACCATCATTTCGTAACATCCATCCGTGACTCACGGTGCACCCAAACGGACCAGGCACAAAAATGGATCCCTCATGTTCTTTCAGTGAGCAAATCACACTTTGGTGTTTCCATGGTGAGCTAAACGAGCTAAATGCACGGCAGCATGTGTCTGCAGGGACTTTACTCTGAACCAACAGGGCTTTAAAATACGGTTTGTTGAGCAGACGTATTCATGTGCTCCATTTAAAAAAAAAAAGTTTATATTTAAGAGGTTTAAGATCTTTTTTTTTAACCAAATGCATTTCTGCATTTATATTTGTTTGACCTACTGTATGTCATTTTATATTCACCTTTTTCATTGAAAAGCAATTTTTCCCATTTTGCGCCTTCTTTATTCCTACTTCTGTGTTTGCCTCTTGTTTTCCTACAAGTCCACATTATTTAAATATGCTTACACATATACATATATATATATATATGTATATAAAGTTTCACTTTGCAAATTGTGTCATTTCTTTCCACTTCTTGTTCGCCCTCAGGGACATTTTTCAACTTGGCTATTTTTTTTTTTTACATTTTACCCTCTCGTACACTTGCCAGGCGTCTGAGTGATGATATATTGAGATTAATCAGAAGTCGCCGTGTGCTCCCAGCTCTCTCATTTCTCCACATGATCGACTGTACGGCGGCGTTTGGGTGACAGCTGAGAACGGAGAAAAGAGGAAAAGCTGAAATTTCTCTCTGAGTGAACAGACAACCGACGCATTTCCTCCTCAGTGAACAACCAGCACCGAGCAAAGACTCCTTCCTGTGTGGACTTCAGGTCCCAGAGGGGACGGGACCCATTCTGTGACCTTCCCAGAATGCAGCGCGTCGGTTTACACACAGACCCGGGCGGGGTCTTGAACTTGTGATCGGCAAGATTAGCCACATGGCCTGAAACTGTCTGACTTGTGTTTTTTTTTTTCATTTTTTTTTTTTTTTTTTACTCTGTCTATTTTTGACCACAACGGTTATTTTTATTCCAACTATAAACCTTCCCATGTCGGCGTCCTCTAAACTGCTTGCTTCTGGTGACTTCCCTCCGTTGAAATACTGTCACCTTGTCTTTTAAAAGGTCCTCTATAATAATATATAATATAGATTTTATGTCGCTTAACTACCGAGTGCATAAAACGATTATTTTCCTAAATAATCCCGTTACGTCTGTCCAATCACAGCTGAGGGAGGTGTGACATTAAATGTAAGCACATTAATAATAGAATACCAAGTCAATGGCAGTTGAAAAGCCACCTTTCTGTTTCTGTGTGTGGCTGACGGGTAGAAGCCCAAATGATTGAAATATTCAATTCTGGAAATTCAACCCAAAAAATGGAGACTCTCTGGCCTGACCATTGTCTTGCCCCTCCCCCTGGCTGCTCTTTCCACCTGGGCGACTTCCTGTGTTTACCCTGCTGAAAGATTAACGATTGACCGTGAGCGGCTGTGAAAAAGCTGCTAATACGTCTCATGTCTGACTCGTATCATTTAACCCACATGAATGATTCATCGATGGCGCGGTCAATGCTCATTGTGCTGTGCGGAATTGAAAAATGATCCCCCCCCCTCCCCCCCCCCGCTCTGTACACCAACTACACACAATGAGAAAAAAAGTTGTGCGTTGAATGTAATGTGAGTTGTCCGGGGAGGGGGGGGTTGAGTCAACGTGTTTTTTTGGTGCGTGCCTGCAGCTTCCTCGCTTGTCACATGAAATGTGTGTTTGATTGTGCGTCTCTCTTTTCCAGCAGATTTCATATGCAGCAGGTGTGAACATTTCCGTTGTGTTTGTGTAGCATCTGGTGGGCGTTGCACACGCGGTGCTGGTTGTGTCTCCAGCTGAGCATCGCTGTTGTGCGTCATTCCCTGTTTGCATCTCTGCTATCTGCACTGTCGACGCAAATAAAAAAGGAAATGCTGACAAATATAACTCAGCAAAAAATAAATATACACACACACACACTGGCTTCCGTTTTGTGTTGTGTATATCCATGTACAGTATGTGTGCCTGTGGTTAATTCCTGAGTCTGTGTTAGAATGTTAACGATGCTTGGAGTCGTTAATCAACGCACAATGAGGTGCTGTTGTATCGAGACAGTTGTGTGCGTGTGTGTGTGTGTGCATTCACGTATGCGCATAGATTCGTGTGTGAGTGTGCGTGTATTAAAAGATAATTGTGCGTTTTACCTTGAATACCACCAATTGATTGAGCTTTATTATTGTTCTACAAAACCATACACAGTACTCTAAGGTGCTTTAATTGGCACAAGCCATAATTGTGTGGCTCGCAAATGCGTACACAGTATAATGTGTATAAAAGATATGATAAACAAAAACTGGTAACGTATTCCGGAGAACTGAGTAAAGTGAAGTGTGCACACTCAAGTCTTTGCTATATATATCAGGGCTCATTTGGATGAAGATGAATGAAACCAGACGAAACGGAAAAAAAGCGCAATTTTATTTATTTATTTTCTCCTTCCTACTCAAATGTTTCTCTGATGACCCTGTAATCAAATCTTCCAGCTAGCCTTTCACATCCTGCTGTCTGAGGCAGGCACACATCTCCGCTCCCTCACTTACCGTCCGCTGTGATTTATAAGGACGACCCGGGTGGTGTGGCTCAAATGTCCGGAGAACGGGAACCCGGAGGACGCCGGAGTCACTGAGTGCGTGTCAGTGTGTTCGGGAACATATGGCACATTATTTATGCATGTATGTGTTTCCATGGCAGAGGAGCCTGTGATTGTGCTGTATGTCTCTGCTGGGAAAGCGTATTAGCAATCACGTGTATGCGTGTGTGTGTGTTCAAGCTATTATTGAAAAATAATACTGATAATACTACTCCTACTACTACTAGTACTTCTAATAATAAAAAATAAATAATAAATAAAATGTTTTATTAAAATAATAATGATAATATGCTTTATTTGTATGGCACTTTTGATACACAGGATGTAGCTGAAAGTGCTTTGACATTTTTTGCAGGAGATAAAGCTTGACATAATACAGAATATAAAATATATCAGCACATAAGCAAAAATAAATATATATATATATATATATATATGTATATATATAATTATAAAATTATTAAATGAGGTCCATACCCATTTAAATCTAAGGGTCACCCTGATTGTACCTTTCTACAGCCAAAAAAAAAGGAGAATTTCCACCATTTTCAGGCCAAGAACGGGTAAAAATGTTGGTGTCATGACATCTGACATCAGAGAATATTTGACAGGCGTGTACATATGGCCACATGTGTGCTTTTTGTTTCACACATTCCTGCATACTTGCTCTGATTCCTCCGCAGGTTGCCGTGTGCGTCCGCTGTGGCGGCCCCAGGGGCTGCGCCGCTGATGAGGTCGTCCCGTACATGCAGGGTGAATAATTCCTACTTATCTGGCTCCACGCTGCACCCGCCGGGTCGTGAAAGTCACTTTGTGGCGCGGTAATTGGCAGCGTGAGCCGCCGCATGACGATTAGGGCGGCTGGGTCTGACGTCTCTGGGATTCTGGGAAAAAAAACTAAACAGAGAGACAGAGATAATCGCAGTTGAATTACATGTTGTTACAGAACATATTTTTGTTCCTGGTCCGTTTTATGTGCACCGTGTAGCTATTCACATGCAGTCAATGGGACAAAGGCACATTCGGCGCTGCAGTAAATTGCCGCTCGCACTCGGATGCGTCCTAAGCATTCATTTACGTGGATAAAATGTATGCATAGTGCAAAATAAAACAACAATCTAAAAAATGTTGCATTTGGAATGCATATCCTCATTGGGCACGCTCTTCATGTTGGGCTGGAAAGACGCGAAAAGAGATGAAAACATGTGAGCCATCATTTATCGTATATATTATTAGAACTCACATTACCGTTTCAATGATTTTACATTTGGAATTTTTGGTTGGACCGAGGCTGAAATGATTCAATTTTTTCCATTTTATAGGCTTCAGGGAAACGGTTGAAACAACAACACTACACATGTGGTATACAACAGGGAAGCGATAGATGTCAGAGTTAATTGTAGCTGGTGGAGAATGTAATCACACACACACACACACACACACACACACACACTCTCAGTGTTCAAAGTAATTACAAAAGCCTGGTGATTATCGACCTGTGGCTAAAGTTGTGCACTTTACAGAGATCACGGGCAAACACACACACACACACGTGTTCACGGACACGTTTGCTGACAAACACACACGCACATTGTTTGAAAGGTAATTGCGAGAGCTTGGTGATTATCCAAGTGTCAGTAAAGTTGTGCACCTGAAAGTCAGTCATGTGATGAGGAACACACACACACACACACACACACCCACCTGGACATGCAGTATTAAAGGTGTTGCTCTGCACCGGCAATCCAAACTGTCAGTGGGAAGATGCCCCCCTGCCAGAGCTGTCCATCAAACAGAAAAATGTACTCACCAGTGTCATCTCAATAACGAGAAAATATTCTGCCGTCTTTGTGGTTCAAAAAGAACATTTTTGAAACAAAGACCCTGCGGTGGAGTCCACCTGAGGCAAGGTGAGTGGACTGGATGCTGTACAGGTGTTCCTAATAAAGTGACGTTTTCAATAACAGCCAGTGGATGGAGGGAAGTCAAACGAACAGGCAGTGATTTCAAGGTCAGGCTAAAAGAATGTTACGTGGCCCCTGAACGTTCCGTTTTCTTGATTGACTGGATGTGGATTCAGGTCCATGAGAAGCTTCTTTCTCTTGTTTTTAAATCTCTCTGATCAATGGAGGCGTTTAGAACTCTCGAGCAGAGCGGTCTGAGGTGTCTGATGTGTTGCGGCCCGCTCCTAATGGTCCATTAATGGGAAAGAGATCCGCAATCAGTGCCTCCTCTCTAAATCCAACATCCTAATAAAGACTCATCTCATCCCCAGAACACACACACCTCTGGCGGCCCACGTTTGTTGTTTTTTTTTTCTTTCCACTTCTCGGTTCGTGTTTAACTGAGGTGGAAGAAAAGGAAGCAATCATTTTAGTGCGAGAGAAATAAAACACATTTTGGCAGAAATAATTGTCACCTGGAGAGAAGAAAAAACACACAAAGATGCAATGAATAGAAAAATGTAATTGTGTTATTCCTAAGAGATGACGGTGACTCAGTTTGAATATAAATTTGAATAAAACACTTTCGGTAGCCCAAAGACCCCAAGTTTTTTTTTTTGTTGCAGTGTATCAGAGGCCGAGGTTTGTATCATTGTGTCCCCGCTCTTACTGAACACACACTCAAGGTCTTTTGTCTGCTTCCAACACACATTTTGTCATTCTCTGCACCGCTGCCTGCCACAGGTTGTGTTTGGACAGGTTAATTGGCCGAGATTGATTCTTCACCCACCAGGGCGCTCACACACACATACATACACACGCACAAATGCAGACACACACACACGCACACACATACGCACAAACACACACAGACACACAAGCACGCACATACACACACACACACACACACACAAGCACGCACATACACACGCACCTACACACACACGTACACACGCACAAACACATACACACGCACACACACACGTACACACATACGCACAAACACACACACACACACAAGCACGCACATACACACGCACCTACACACACACGTACGCACGCACAAACCACACACACACACACACACGCACACACATACGCACAAGCACGCACACACACACAAGCACGCACATACACACACACACACACACAAGCACGCACATACACACGCACCTACACACACACGTACGCATGCACAAACACAGACACACACACACAGGCACACACGTACGCACGCACAAACACATACGCACACACTCACACACACACACGCACACACATACGCACAAACACACACACACAAACAAGCACGCGCATACACACGCACCTACACACACACGTACGCACGCACAAACACACACACACACACACGTACACACAGGAACAGGCGCTAAAAAAACATTCATACCCTGAATACAAATGTGACTGAGAGCCAGGCTGAATTGTCTTTAATTTGTGTATTAATGCTGGCGCAACTCATTAAAACACACCAACACACACAGGTGGCAATTATTGGTCCCGCTTCTTGTTTGCTTCTCTGATTGCAATATTGACAACCTCTCATTCTGTGTCAATATCTGCTGACAGGTTTTTCAATAAGTAGGCATCTCTCCTCATGTAAAAATGCAGGTGTGTGTCTCTGTGCGTGTCTGTGTTGTGTGTGTGCTGTGCTTTTAACAATCGATATGCTGTAAACACACAATTTGTTTCGGGGACTGTATGATATAAAACTGTTACGCCTCTATTACGGGGCGATCAAAAATATTGTTCATATTTGACGTCAATTGTACAAGCACTTTACAACACATTGATTTTTCCCTGTAGCAAAATAATAGACAACATTCTTTGTGAGAATTAATACAACATGTGACACAGATCCAATCCACAAACATAATAAATATAAGATTATAAAGTGACAGTTTCAGACAAAAAAAAAATTGACATTTTATCTTAAGATATAAAAAAAAAAACATTTAGAGTGCCTGAGTTTCTTCTGTTCCTCACCTGTCCACCAGGTGTCTTCAGCGTGTGTCTATCACCTGCAGCTGATCAGATCTCGTTAGCCGACACCTGCGTCTCATCAATAATTAGCTTCTGTGCGTCTGCAGTCTCTGTTTGAACCCGGATCTGTTTCACTCGTCTCGTGTGGCTGCAATTTATTTTTTACCGCCTGTTTACCTCTTGTTCATGTGAGGACGAACCTGCACATCATTTATTTATGTGGGACTGTGGTTCTGGTGTCAAATATCATGTAGAGATAGAATACCATGAACATTTTGTAAATTCTTGTTGTGGGCAGACCAGAGTTATATTGGGTTATAGCCAAAAAAAAAAAAAAAAAAAGCAGAACTGATTAACACAATACATTACTTTGGCTTTACGTTGGTGTTGTGTGTGAAATATTTATTTGATTTGATTTGATTAAATCCTGTGAAAAATTGCTTGTTCATGTGAGGACGAACCTGCACATCATTTATTTATGTGGGACTGTGGTTCTGGTGTCAAATATCATGTAGAGATAGAATACCATGAACATTTTGTAAATTCTTGTTGTGGGCAGACCAGAGTTATATTGGCAAAAAAAAAAAAAAAAAGCAGAACTGATTAACACAATACATTACTTTGGCTTTACGTTGGTGTTGTGTGTGAAATATTTATTTGATTTGATTTGATTAAATCCTGTGAAAAATTGCAGGCTTATTTTTTTTGCTTGTGTGGAAATGCTGAGGTGCAGCACAAATATTTTGGACGGTAGCAAAGAAAACGCAAAATCAAGCAAACCATTTTATCGCAGGATGAGGGAGATCCTCTGCCAGGGGAATACATCCATGGGGAGGATGTTGAAATTGAAATTGAATAGCAGCAATATTATCATGGAGGCCCCGGCAGGGTGAAGGGTCTCAACCTTCTCGCTCAAGTCTGGAAGCTTTGTTGCGGGACAGTTTATTCAAATGGCTGAACGTTTCTTTATTCAGCCTCTTTCTGTCTTTATTATTATTGATAATCCGCCCCAGTTTGACGGGTCCCGTTGTCACGTGACCAAATTGCTGCAATCACAGCCAAATGAAAAAGAAAAAAATGTCAGCAGTGACTGGCTGGGTTACAGATTGTAAAGCGGTTGTGGAAGTTTTTTTTTTTTGTGTGTGTTCAGTATCCTTGTTGGATTTGTTCTGTTATCTTTATTGTTTTCTTTCATTTTGAGGGGATTCTTTTTTCATTTCAACCAAATTACAAAGCGCCTACATTGCCGCGGGACTTTTTTCGTCACGTCCCGCCTCCTGCGCGCTTCCTGCTGTTGGGAACGCGTCTCACTCCGCAACAATCTCCTGCCACATTCTTCATATGTATTTGAAAAAAGTATGTGGAACTATGAATTTCCTGCACATTAGTCATGTCTGAAGAAGAACAGAAAAGAAAAGTGATATAGGTATAATATTCTTCAAATCTCGGTTAATGATGAATCCGAATATTTCAGAATAAAATATGCATTTTAGCTGCTCGTAAAGAAAAGAAAAAAAGCTTATTTCCCATAGTATATAAAATAGACCTCAGACAACCGCTGTAAAGAGCCCAATTATATCTGATATGTACAAAGCATCACGTATATATCTCAAAGGAACGTGAAGCAGAAAAAAGAACCTTCAGTTTCTTCTGTTGTCCAAAAAAAAAAAAAATCGAAAATACTTTCTGCTACTTACACACATCGATGTAAAACTTTTAATATCCTCCTTGACTTTTAGCTGAATATGTGCAATAAATAAAACCAAAGTTAATTACCCCTTTTTGAGATGATTAATGAAACAGTTTGAACTTAAGCTCCGCGTACTGTGCGCGTTTGTTCTGGAGCTTTTGACCCTATTTCATTTTCCATATCAGCAAAACTGTAAAATCTAAATGTGTCATTAATAATCTAACTTTTTTTTATATTTTTTTTATTACTGCGCTACGCTGTTGGTTTATTTACACAGCACTGGATTTTGCCTGTACCCTGAACAGACATTAACATGACATGAAACCATATTGCTCATGTGCTGTGAAACCTTGTGGTTGTTAGAAGCCTGATGATGAAAAGATATTCTGGCATGTTGAACTTTTTTTTTTTTTTTCTCAGTTCAGTCCCCAGCTCCTAAATAATAAATATGAAGATATGTGGGAGGAAGCCTAATGTACCAGAATCTGCCAGCTAGCAACACTCAAGTGATAAAAGGACCTTTAACAGAGACACCGGAATAATAACAAATGGATAGAATGCATTTTAATTATAACTTCATTATTACCTGTGACATCATCGTTTTTGAACACGAAATCACAAGCTCATTGATATTACAAGAATTGGTGATTCTTGAAGCTTTTCAATGGATGATCTGTTTTTTTCATGTTGTAACCCCCCCGCACACACACACACACACCCGGAGAGAGACAAGATTCCCACCTGCCTGAGTTTGGGGATTTGCTGAGGCGGCATCATAAAATAACATGAGAGACCCAATCTGCCTCCAGCGGAGGACGGAGGGTTTTATGGACGTGGGAGTCTCTCCCTGACAAAGTGCTTCTGTCCCGAGTTGCATGAACATCACGGTGCAGGAGCGCGGAGGCCGGTAAAAAAAAGGCAGGATGCTTTAAAATGAGAAGTAAAACCGACAGTTCTCTCATTGTTCTGTTTCAGCATCGTGGTTTTTACCTGACAAATGGCCTCCTCCTCCTCCTCCTCTTCTTCTTTGGTTTTTAGCACCTTCACTCCCATTTTCTGCTTGCCTTCTTTTCCCTGACTCTGTTTTTTTTTATCCTCTATGGAGCCTGCAAGCTGGAAAAAGAATATATATTAAAAAGCGGATTTAAGCAAAAGAAACAGGGGAAAGGATCATTTTATGAGAACATTTGGACTCATTTTCCACACATGTACATGGTGACATATTCTTAAACAGCGAAATAAAGCTATAACTTCTGTTATGGAGTACTTATTGTATAATAACAAGCACATAGTATGTTTTATTTGCATTTTATATGAGTACCAATATTATATGTGGGGTGGAGCATTATACGCCCTCAGCTAAATAACCTGATCCTGTATCACAGTAAGATATTATTTTATTTATCCTGCATCTACCACAGGTTTAAGATCTGTAGTTGCATAAACACAGTTTTTATGACTAGAAGTAAATACAGGATCCACATCCATATTGCATCATTTCCCTCTCTTATTTCCTCGGCTTACTACGAGACACTTTTATCATGCTGCACTTATGACTAATCTTCACGTAACCCCCGAAGATCAGCGCTGCTCTGTGAATATTTAATTCCACGATTTACTTTAAGTTCCACTCAGTCCTATAACTGAGAAAAAATATGTTGCACCCAGCTCAGCATCTCTGTTGTTGTTGTTTGGATTTTTTTTTACCTTGACTTGGAGACAGAGATCTCAGAGAGATCTCTGCAGGTGGGTGCTGCTGATGATCGTTGGCAAGGCCAGGATGTTTTTTTTTTTGTGTGTTTTTTTTTTAACCTCATTATTGAGAGTGTGGGTATTGATTGCTGTGCACCTTGCAGGAAACGCAGGATTGCAGTGTCCACCATCAAGATGTGCTGTAATAACATTTGAGTAAACCATTGTTACTATTATCTGGCCAAAAAACATTGAGCCGCAGGTGGACTAAAGCTGGGGAATTATGAACTCAAGAGGTGGTGGTTAGGATAAGTGTAGACGATATTCAATTTGTTTAAATATGCATGCTCTTAAATTATGTAGGCATCCTGCAGCAGTCTTTTTTTTTTCAGCATGCAATATGTATTTTTTTTTCTCTTTAGTAATGTGTGACAACATTTCCTTTTATATTATGGACTTTCTATCATTGTAAAAACAATAACTCAGCGTGGGTGTGAGTCCCCAGGTCCTCACAATTCACTGAGAGATAGAACCCAGGAACAGATGAATCGTATTCAGATCGGACAGCGCCGCTCCGGCTGTGGCCGGTGGGTGCCGATAAATCCGCGGCAGAGAAAGTGTGCGCCTGTTTTAAGGCAGAAGAGGCAGAAATTGATTCCTCTCCCTAAGCAGAAAGTAGGTAACTTTTCAACTGGCAACCTCACTGACAAATCCGCAGCATCCTTTCCTCCTCCCCTGGCTCCACATTCCAATAAATCCTCAACAGAGAGCTTTACTTTTAACACCTTCTGGGGAGAGCGCTGGAATAAATAGAAAACAAAGAAAGTACAGTACAGCCATGATCGCATATTTAGGAGCATTGACAGGTCAGATTGCAGCTCTCTCTCTCTATATATATATGTACGTCTCTCCTTTCTGACTTTGATACACCAACACGGATCAGATTTAGTCAAATCTGCAAATAACAACCATCAAAACAACACAAAACTGACTTATAATCAAAGACAATAAGACTTCACATGATAGGTTGGACCTCATCTGATGAAACGCAACACAACACAACGGGATTAACAAAGGCCTACAACGTTTTGTTTGGCTGGGACAGCGCTCCATTGAAAGTTACGACAACAACAACACAAGGGTTAGGGTTAGGGTTAGGGTTAGGGTTAGGGGTGAGTGTGTAAAAGCATCACAGGGATTTAAAAGTTGCAGCAGCGGTGGTGTCAGGGTGATATTGTCCTCCCACGGATGACGAGAAGAGCCGATACTGTCGGTCGCTATGCAGATGACACCCAACTCTACTTACGTGAAAAAAAACGGGCTCATGCAAATCCATGTTGCACCTGTCGCAACATTATGAAACTTACAATATTAGGAAAAAACTGTAAAATACTTTACTATTATACATAATATTAGTTGCATTATGATACGTGTATTCAAAATATTCCCTACGTTAACATGCAGGCGTATTTGGCCAAAAATAGTGTTTGGTGCCGAAGCCATTTTTTTTTTTTTTTAAGAACTACACAGGACGCATCAGCGGAAACAACCAGTAAACTACTAAACCATTACGCATCCACGCACAGACAAGTAGACACAAACACATCCGCACAGACAAATGTGTATGAACACACACACACACACACACACACACAGACACACACGTGGACCTGGGGGGTGCAGCAGCAGTTCAGATAACACTAACTCAAAGAGACAGCTTCTTTCCATGAGTCACAATAAATGTTCTAATATCTGCACTCTCATTCTTTCTGTCTCTTTCTCCTCCACTGGAAACGGAACAACACCGACTCTCTCGCTCTCCTTCTGCTCCTCCGCTCGAGCGTTTTTTTTTTTTCTTTTTTGTCTACACAAATGTCTTTTGTCAGTTCACATGTGACTCAGCGTCAGAAAAAAAATCCTCCGAGCACTCAGGTTGAATGAAGACAGGGCGAGGACAGATACTGTAAGTGTCAGTCGATGGAATTATTCATGAGGAGAAACTCCAAATGTTATTTTTGCTGTCGTCCAAATGATTTAAATGATATTACAATCAGATGTGCAATCATTCAAATGCAATGTATTCATATCATAATCATAAACGTAAATAAATCAAATGTTTTTGAACATCAGGCTTTTTTAGGATTCACATGCTGAATTTATCTTTATCACACGACATTGAAAACCTAAGTGGGGGAGACCTGTGGGATCCTGCAGAAACAGGCGTGTTCCCATTCAACATGCCTCATTTCCCTGCTTCCTCCTATTGATAATGTGTCCCATTGCTATCAGCAGCAGGAATCATTCCCTGGCTAACAACAACTCTATGAGCTTGTCAGTGTGCAGGAGACCAATTAGAGGAGGTCTCGGTTCCTAATGATAGTAAATCTGCCTCGTTTAGTCGATCCATGAAATTGTCGTGTAGTTTGAGGATATCGATGCAATCTCAACCAACCACCAGTGTGATTCATAGTTATTTAGCGAGTAATAACACTGTGGATAATGATCCGTGTGCTGTAGCTCATTCTAACACGTTGTTGGTGTGCTGTCAAAATCTCCTCATAACTGTAGTTTGGTGATAATTGTGTTGCAATTTGTTGTGCGTCCAAAATGAAGGCCATGTGACACACATGGACCAACAGCTTCCTGAACCTCTGCTGGTGTGAGGGCAAATAAAACACACACACAACTGCTGTCCTGATGCATCATTAAATGAACAGCAGCTAGTGTCCCGCTGGTTGGTATTTTAGGAGTCACTCATCCTGCTAAGAGGATTCCTCCCCCGGAGGCCGGAAATCTCCAAATCACCCGTGTCATGCACAAGAACCAAAAACCCAACACCTGTTATTCCAAATCACGTTCACTTCACGGCCCTTGCTTAATTTGGAATGATTTTTTATTCATTTTTTTCCACAGCACATTTCTAAAAGCAACCTGAAGTTTTAGACTTGACCTGAAAAGTGCATAATTTTCGGCGTTTTTTTTCGGGGTTTTTTTCCAGTTGACACTAAATCGGCAACTTTGTTCCCGAAAGGACTAATTATGCACCAATCACACTCGCTGACTGCTGTAATCACAGTAACAGCGGTTTTAATGTCGGGTGATTTTTTTTTTAATGTATGGTATCAGAATCTCTAATATCTCTGCTCCTGCTTTGATTCATGTCATTTCTGTTGTCCTGTTTGTTTCTTCAGGTCAGTGCTAAACCTGATGAAACGTTGTCCTCTCTGCTGCACAATGATCCACAGACAGGTTTTACTGTCAAAACTGTAAAAAAAATAAAAAAAAATAAAAATATATATATATATATTTGTGGCAGACGATTCGATTGATGTCTTTTCCTTTTTGAACTAAGATTTAAATAAAGTTTGGCCCAGGAGCTGAAGAGTGATTCATAGAAGAAAAAGGCATTTCGAATTGTTCCGAGCCTATTTAAATATATTTATATATATATAAGATGTAATATTTATTTCAGAGCTAGAACAAGACAAATGAATTGTATTTGAAAACACACAGTCAGGTTTTCTTTCACTTTGCAAAGACAGAGAAGCTTTGACACTTAAATATTATTATGAGTAGAAGCCTATTGGCCTTAAAAAGTCAATACTGTCTAGACGTGCCAAATGTTTCGTCATGTGCCTTCCTATTTTTTTTTACTTGTTCTCAGCTATCTCAGACCTCTCATTCTTCACCGAGGAAAGTTGCCGTTGAACACCGAGCAGTGAAAATGATTCATTATATCAACATTACAAGGACATATTCACACCACGGTTCCAGCGCTGCGTTCACACACACTCCACATCCACTCAGGATGTCAGGGCCCAAGCAGATAAGGCCGGAGCTCGCCGTGCATGTCAATGCGTCCCGAGCACAGTGTCAGGATTAAATGTTCTTGGCTGTTCCGCACATTCACTAAACTGACGCTTTTTTTTTTTTTTTTCAAAATGGCCTCCGACAGGTCATCCGGCAGCAGGACTGCACTCGCTGGACATCTAACAGAGACGTGTGTGTTTTTTTTTTAGGATGCTCAGTTGTCTGCTCTGTGGGATCTCTCTCTGAACGGAGAGTTCAATTTCCTCCACTCAGGAGGAGGAGGCAATTAAAATAAAATCCCATGAAACACACATTAAACTGTAGATTGGGAGAGCCACACTTCCTCTTTCTCCTCCCCCCTTCTTTTCTCTATCTCTATCGCATTTCTCCTTCATTCCCTCGCTCTTTTTAACCCCACCTTTTTTCTCCTGCCGTCGTTACTGGTATTTTTCATCATTTGCTTTCTTTACCTCTCTCTCTCTCTCTCTCTCTCTGTAAAGAACCAGATGTCGATGATTTATTGAGTGTCGGCTGCAGGCTGAATGCACTCGTGCTTGAGTTCAAATGGATGCGTGTATTTCCTGCAGTCCTTTCCAGTGCAAATCAGTTCCCAACATTAATATGAACTCGAGTTTTTAGCTATTTGGAACAGAGAGAATGGCATCATCAGAAAAATTAAATGAAATCAATAAATAATGTATCATTTCAAATAAATCATTTCATTCCCTATGGGACAATATGGCAAAATAAACCACCATTATTCAATATAATATGAAAAGAACATTCGTCATGGAAACTCAAATAATCAATGTCAAAATGCCACAATGTTTCCGGTGGGCTTCAATAGAACCCCTCATTATCTAAATGAATCGTTCTAAGCAATTAACTTTCTTCATACATTTCCACAGTGGAATGGCCCTTGAGTTAAATGTTTTACACGTAATGTCACGTCTGCAGCCATTCAAAGCCTCCACCACGTCTCCAGATAAAAGCAAGAGCCATTCCAGACTCCCACATGCCTATTTTAGAATGTATAGATTATATAGGCTTCCAGCACTAGTGCACCTAATGCAGGTTTACTGACTATGTAATATGCATGCCTTAAAGATGACTGTAATTTCAACCTTTTGACTTCGAAACCTACATTATTTAAATGTGATGTGTTTTGCCAGTATGAATGATTCTGTTCCAAAACATAAAAACCATGGATGAAGATAAGCACAACATGTTTTTGACGCATATTCAATCAAATCAGAAATGATCACCTACTTCTTAATTATTCAAATCGAATTCTTTGTAGAATAGTCCAAATATAAGATGATTCCAATTCTAATGCACTCTTATGACATCTTCTACGACTGAGTCACATGGGACATATGCAGCCATGGTTGTGCTATCAGAGTTATTCAGTATTTCCACCGTGATGGAGCCACGAGTTGCAAAGTATGAAAACACAGACACGCAGAATTGACGGGAGAAGAATTACAAAACAGTAAAAAAATAATCACAGATTCTTCACGCTGGTTTAAATGTGAGCAAAGCTGTTTTTTGTGTGTGTAGCTAAACTGCAGCTTGTGTTTTGTGTTGTCAGATGAGGCCTATCCTATTTGAGGCTTCAGAGCGCCCAGTGCCGCGTCCCACAGGCTGCCGGAGCACATATGGTGCGACAGAAACAGGGCTCAGGGCCAGAGGATCGATTCGTGTTCTTTGTTGCCGGGGCTTGTCCTCGCCAGACACGCGGCTCCGCCTTCCTCAGGTGTGTGCGTGTGGGAAACAGGAAGTCGGTGGTGGAGCGGAGATTTATTTGGCTTCTTCTCGGAGGCTGCGTCAGGAAAAGAGTCGCATGGAGTTAGCCATAATGCTCTGGTAATCTGCGGAAGCACAAATATAATTGTTGAACAGTTAACGGCAGGTGAGCCTGCTGGGATTATAAACCCGGGCGCTTTACAATGCACAGGAACGAGCGAGAGGCTGAATTGTAAAAATCACAGCGCCACTGGGAGGAATCTCACCATGTGACTCATCCTCCGAGATGATGATGAAGGATACTTAGGAAGAGTAAACTGCACACGGGGAGCCTTGAAAATGGTTTTAGCCAAATATCCCGCACTCCATTCGTGATCCCAGGCATTGTGCAGCCGATTGGCTCATTTTCTGGTTTTCATTCTGCACCTGAGGGCTAATCTGGAGTATCGGGAGAAAGCGTGGTGGCTTATTCCACTCAGACGGATTAGAAAAAGAAAATAAGGGGGTCTTGCCTTTGACCTTTCCCCTTGTTAGACATTTTTGGGTTGATGAAGAATCTCACGAGGAATTCCAGGAGGTAATAATCTCACCCATGATTGGTTGGCTAAGGTAAAAACAACAAAAAAAAAAGCCTCCGACAGATGTTGGGAGTACAGTGAGCGAGGTTACGAGCAGGTGCGTCTCCGGGCGTAATAAAGACGGCGGCGGCCTCCCCACGGACTATAAAATCTACAGCTTCCATCCCGTCTCCTGCGGCCCACTCGTCTCTCTCAAAAAAAAAAAGCCATGAAATCATGAGAGCGGCCGAGGGGGCGGCTAGATGGATATATAGATATTTATATATACAGGCGGAGGTTATTCATTCAGAAGCTTTGTGGAAAAGCCGGATCCCTAAGGACCACCACACACAACCAGGTAGAGTGGGATATATGAAGTTGGCCAGAGGACTAAATCAGAAAAGCAGCTTTCAGAGGAACATTTATTCACAGGATTTAAAGGGCCGAGTGCAGCCGCGTCGGGAGAAGGTTATCATCCGGGCGACCTCTATTACACAGATAGCATCGGCGGCTGGTTCATCAATTCGTCACGCTGTTGGGGAACACTTCCTGTGGGAGTTCATGTTTTTTTTTTGTTTTTTTTTCCTCGCATATTCCTCGGTTTCCCCAGTCGGGATCAGGAGGGAGAGAGGGAATCCTCACAGGAATCACTGGGCGCACTTAAAAAAAAAGACGAGAGCCAGGAAAATGCATCCAGCGCCGGGTGCATAAATGTGAATGTGGATTATGCATTTAGCGCTGGAGTTGTTGTTGTGAAAAAAAAAAAAAAAAAGATTGAATGAATGATGACATTTCCATCTCACTGAGTAATTCCCTGCAGGGTGGATGGTGGGAAAATACATTTCATTGGATTTTTTTACAAAGTGAGTTGAAATTTAAATATTTTCTTGCATTATTTGCGTCATGGCTACATTCACTGATGTCGCAGCCATTTTCCCTCCACTTCCTATGCATTTATTGATACGTATATGTTTATATATATATATATATATATATATATATATGTGTACGTTTCCTCTTCATCGTGCTGAACTGCAGTTCCTCTTCTCTGTGAGCAAGCTCGCATTTACCCCTCATCAATCATGGCGATGACAAAAGGACAATCACAAGAGGAGGAAATGCTCCAAAAAAAAAAGAGCCAGACAAACAGAGGACGAACCATTTATTATACCACTTTACATGTTTTTGTTGTTAGACAAAAGCTTTTGAGCATCAACATAGACTCAAATATTTTCCTGAATAAATCATGTGCTCTTAGTCGCATAGACAAAATAATATTCATCATGTTTTTGTTGCCAGCAGGAGAAACACATCAAATAATTAACACAAGGCTTTTTTTTTTTTTTCGTTTTTTAATGAATGGGATTTTGGTTAGAACATTTTGCACCGTCAGTGGAGCATACAAATATTTCGAGGATGTCGAAATGAGGCAATGCAAATGAAATGTAAATTAAATGATACAGGAAGTCACGGGATGCCAAAATTATACTTTTTTCCTTAAAACTGTGTCACAGAAGCTGAACATGAAATAGATACTTCTCTCTTCAATGCTCAACACCGAGGACGGTTTACAAATGCTCAGGTCACCGGGGGCAACAGCAAAAAACATTGGATTGTAGTTTTCACCTCCTGGTGCAACAGTATGACCCAGATTGCACAATCTGCTATGGAAAAATTCTCCTCCCAGGTGACCTGTTGGATTTTGGTCTTTGTTGTCGTCTGCTCGGCTCCATTGAAGATGTTGATCTCCAGCTGGTTGTGTTGTATCTGAAGGGCGGCACTGCAGAATCCGAGACGATGTTTTCTGAGCCAATCTGCCGCGAGAACCTTGAGGCACAAACGTCAGCGTGCATCCACAACCAGGAGAAATATTATCCTGAAACGGTTTATATTCAAAATGTACCTTTATAAAAAAAAAATGAAAAAAAGGGATAAAATTACTGAATAATACAATAACAAGTTTTTTAAAGGTCACCCTTAGAAAGGACACGTTTGATAAATGCCTCTGGTGGGAAGATTCAAAATTAAAATAAAAATAAAATAAAAAACTGGAAATGTTTAATTTTTCATTGTTTTTTATCAAGATAATTCTCTAAAGGTGAAACGGTAAATAATTTGAAACAAAGAAGTTTGGCCTTGATTAATCTTCCCTACCAGACGAATATAGTTGTGAGGATTATTCTTTATCTCTGTGGTATTCCAGTGTGGATATAAAGATTTTTTTTTTTCCATTCCCCACCAAGAAAGGCCTTCACTTCCTCCTGTTATATAAGAGCGGCTGGTATTTGGGGTCTGCCTGCCTGACCATGAATGGGCCTTTGTGTTCACCAGTCCGTCTGCAGCATTGATTTAACACGGAGTAGTGACTGCAAACCAATCCATGATATTTTTTTCTTAAATGGGATTTATCGAATGGATTACTGGGCAGCCTTGGTATATGGCAAACGCTGAAATCATTATCTCCCTTTAAGGTGATTTCTCTCTGCCACAAAAAAAGGCTTTCTCCGTCTTACTCGGAGCTTTGGTTTTCATTAAGTGCAATTCCTTTTTTTTTTTTTCTTTGAATAACCTTTTTTCAGTGGAACCACTTTCAAAAAGAAGCCTTGATAAAGCTGTCTATGTTTATTATTCTTACAAAGTCATATTATGTGGAAAATAATTCTCATTTAAAATAAACTTTATAATAAATAAACATTTATATTTGAAAACCTTTGGCTTTTTAGACCTACACAAAATCTCCATAAAAAAAACTTTAGATATGGAACTTCCGAAGGATCTGGAACCTTTTTAGTTGTTTTTGTTGAATGTATGAATTGTAATGATCCAGTACATACGTGTGTCTATTATTCAGGACATGTATGTGTTCGGTCCGTCCCTGTCACCTGCATCCTCCACCTCTCTCACCCTGGTGCTGACACCTTCACCCCAAGCTTGCCTGGTTCCCCTGAGTTATAAAGGCTGTGGAGGGACACTGGCTGGAGGTGTAACAGCTTCACAGCTCAGAGGAGCACTAATGACTCCTCTGATCCGGTTCAACAGCACCGTGCATGATCATCTCCCACACGTTGGAGTGGAGGAGCGCTGATTTATTTTATGCAATATAGGGCCAAGGTCAGAGAAGAAACCAGCAGCCAAAAACACAGGGTGAAATTCAGTATATGCTCCTGATTATGTTCCAGAATAATTCATGGCTGCAGTTTATTATGCTGCGTATAAAACTAACTAAACTAACTTTAAATATATATTTTTTTCCAGTGGGTGCCAAACCACGAAAGATTTGAATGTAATTAATTAAATATAATCAGGAGAAGTGAAAAAATAAATGTAAACAAAACAAGGTGAAAGCAAAGCGATGGCTTATTTTATTTTATTTATTTAAGTGGAGATGTAACATGTCACCTGACATGTGACATGTAGTTGGAGGAAAAAAAAAACAACATCTGATGGTCTTCTCCCTCTGAGGCGGTATCTGCAGGAAGCATCACATCGTGTCCACTCTGTGGCCTTTCGCTTCATCCTCACCTGCTACCAAAATCCTGAAAGAGCTGAGCTGTATCCCAGATATCCTTCAGTTGTCTGCTGGTCCTGATAACCTGCGTCACAGAGCTGGTTATCAACCATTTATATATAACAGTGTGAGGGGTTTATCTCCTCCTGAGCAGCACTGGGTAGAAGAAGATTGTCGGGAATCAAATAAACTTTGTTCAGTTCAGCTGAAGCTACGATAGTAACATGTTAGTTGTTAAACAACATGAAAAAATGAATTCCATATTTATTTTATTTATTTTATTTATTTTATTTATTTTATTTATTTTATTTATTTTATTTATTTTATTTATTTTATTACATTTTTATTATTGTTTTGTCTCTGTTAGAGATATTTAAAAAATGTGTCACCTCAAAACATCCCAAAGCTTTTCCAAAATACTTTCCTTTTGAGAAAGGTAAAGTCTCTTGTTATCAAACTGGTTGGATGATTTGCAAAATAAATATAATACTTACAAACATTTATAGACGTTTTATGATTATGAAATGTGAATATATGTGAGCCTTCATCTTACAGGTCACACTGTGACCACGGAGGGCTGGAAGTAAAAATAGAAAAAAAATGCATAAATGTTCTCGGGTATTAATGACAGACGTGAACTCTAAGGTGTTTCCTATGATTCCAGCTGAGTAGTGAGAGGGACATGAATGGTCATTTACTGAAACCAGAGCATGATCCCGTGTGCAGCTGTAAGAAACACATCACAGTTTATTTCAAAATGATTCGAATTTCAAAGTTTTGGCAGAAAATAAAAATAAATATATATAAATGCTGATGTTAATTTCAGCATTAGCCTTGAAGCTGCTATTTTAAGGGTGATGTAGTTGTATAATGTGGTTTTAATGTGTCTCTGATACTCACCTGCGTGTGTTAACAGCCCCGCGGACTCTCAAGTGTGTCCTCTCCGGTCCAGATAATGACTCACTCCTGTTCCACGTCTTCCAGCTCGCTGACCTCCTTCACTCCAACCATCTCCTCTGTATTGAGATCAATGGCTGCTCCACTTTCACCTCCACACACACACACACACACACACACCTACACACACACACACACACACCTACACACACACACACACACACACCTACACACACACACACACACACGCACACACAGATCTACACATTGCAAAGCATCACTTCTTTCACATATTGTATAGAGAGACTCACACCAGTGCACACAGAGTGTGAACGTGTGTGAGCAGATTTAATCTCATATAACACACACACTCACACACCCACACATAAACACACACGCGCACACACACTGAATCGCAGAGGCAGATAGAAAGGTTTCATTGATCTTAGTCATGGGTGAGATTGCAAAAGCCTTCATCCCTCAATGCTCTCTCTCTCTTTCTCTCTCCACCCGTACGCCCGTACCTCGCTCGCCCACTCTTCCCTCTCCCTCTCCCGTCCTCCACCCTCCGTTACTCTCCTCCCGTCATCAATCACCTGCTGCTCTTCCTCCATCTTTATCCTTGCACTCCTTCTCTTTTATTTCCTGCTCCCTTTCTCTCTTCCTCCTCCTCCTCCTCCTCCTCCTCCTCCTCCTCCTCCTACTCCTCCTCCTCCTCCTCTATGAGTGCTGGTAATATTTGCTATAAATCATGACCGCTCTGACACACACAAACACACGCGCACACAAACACACGTATACACACTGCGACAACCCAGCTGTGCATTGCAGCGCATTGCTTATGTTGATAACTGTACATTAACTATGCATTGGCTTCTTTCATGCATTCTGAGTGTGTTAGTGTGTGTTAGTGTGTGTTATTGTGTGTTAGTGTGTGTGTGTGTGTGTGTCAGTGTGTACTTGTGCGTGAGATAAAGTTCCGAATGATTTAGCTCTGCGGCCACATAGCTGCATTAGACACTCTGGTACGTGCACACACACACACGTACAAACACACACAAACACACAAACACACACATTCGCACAAACAAGGCCAAAAAAAAAAGACCCAGTGAGATAATCATCAGATTTGAGACAACACTGAAGTTCTCGTATAATAACTCGCCTCTATTCAACCGGGCCACTGAGTAGAAAGCAGACACGCCTCTGTGATGAGATTCTCAGCTCAGAACGTGACTTAGTTGATATTCCTTTTCCCAGAATGCACCTTTTTATTTGGTTCTCCTTTTTTATTTTTTTTTGTTCAATGTCACGGTGAATGAAGCGAAGGTTAATCTGATGTTTAAAGCTGGATTCCGTTGATTTTTGCCGATCGCAAAGTAATGATGGTCGGAATGATTTCACGAATGTGATCTCTCCCACTCGGCTCAACTTCCTGAACTTTGTCATTCCTTTAAAATAAAGGTTCAAAAGTGAAGGTTCTCATTCTTTTCACCTGAGGACTTATATTTTTAGAAATATTTTTGAATTTTATATTTTCTTGGTCTGATTGTTTTATGGCTCACTCGAACTAACTCTTGGGGAGTACAAACCTCTTACTGATTATATAATATAATTATATAAGTATAAGTATAATAGTATGATACTAATAACAACCTGGACCTTTTATTTTTTTTAATAAAACAAACTTTTTCATTTTTATTAAATCACATTTAATTTGGCTGACGCTTTTGTCCAAAGAGAATTACAATAAATACATTCAAATTATGAAATTTCCTCCTCAGCATGTGTGTTACAGCTGTTTGTGTGTGTCCCTGTCTCCTCTGTAGCCCCGCCCACCAATCAGAGCATAATGAGAATCACCTGTGTCTCTGTGAAGAGAAGAGCATAAAACACCTGTGACATCGGCAGAAGCTGTGTGGGGTGACTGTTGTGGGTTATTTGTCGCTGCTCAGTTTGGTTTCCATGTGATCTTTAGTTGTGTTATTTTAGTAGACTTGTGTAACATGGATGGTCACATATTTGTTGTGTCTTTACTACAAAGTGCCACAAGCATTGAGCTAACGCATCAGAAGAAAAATATATAGGATATTCACAATTTAGTGTATTGCTGCAGAACTAGGACTAACAATAATAATGAATAATAGTGCAACTACCCTGATTATATGTGTTGCCTTTTTACCTATTACGGTTGCTATAGAAACACTCCCCCTGATGTATTTTGAGCAGTAGAAGCCCACATAACCATAATAATTCAGATAAAAAACCTCATGTTTGAGTGCTCTGTAATTAAATGATGTCGGGGGCTGTTAGAGGTGATTGGTCATGGGATGGGGGGGGGCGGGGTTAAACAGACACGCTGCGGCCAATCGGAGTCCAGCCCCTGACCCAGAAATGACCTCCGAGGCCATACGAAGGATTTTACATTCCTGGCTTCTCCTTATGTCGTGACCTTAATGTCTGTTTCAATCTCATCACGCTGCAGAAGCCACAACACGTCCAGCTGTGCATCAATGTGGGGGACGAAATCACACAAACACACACACACACTCACTCAATTGTGTTTCCCTGAGGCTAACCTTAACCCTCGGCTTTGCTGAGCGCTGCGTTCCACGGAAAAACATAATTCAGAGATCCGCGGCTGGTCAGAGTTTTTTTTAACAGGAAGCAGCCGGAGGGAAAAACACCAGATTTATACGCTGTTTCATCACCGCTCAACGTTCCTGAGAGAAAATGTTTGAATTCTCAGGATCAGAGAAAAAAAAAAAAAAAAAAACTCAGATTGCAGTTTTATTTTCTCCCCTTCTGAATTAGAACCTTGCCCCTCTCATTTCTATGACAGCTTTGTTTCAGAGAAATGCGCAGTTGATAGTTTCACAGGCCAAATTGCATAATTAAACTAAGTAGAAAAAAATACTCTCTTTAACAGCTGAGCTTTAAAGATTCAGAGGGACCATTTCATTGTCCCATTGTTGGAAAATGCAGAATGTGTTTTTAAGAAAATAACTTCCATGGCCGACTGAGACGTCGCTGGACGCTAGGCTGTCTTTCAATCTTCACAAAGAGCCAAATGTTTGGAAAGGATAATTTTTTTTTGTGGCCTTGCAGCTGAGTTTTAAAATGTCAAAATTTCACCCTGGAAAGTTTTAATCGAGTGTCTGACCTTAAAAAGGTGTAGTTAAAACGCATCACCAGAAGCTTTTCATTGGCAGGTGGACAAAAACAAGTGGAACCATAAAATCTCATTTGATTATGATCCAAAACAAATATAATGTGGGCCCTTGAAATGTTTTTTTCTCACTTGTTCATTTGAAGTTTATAGATCTGTTTATATTATTCAATTCTGGAAACTGTGGGCGCACGCCTTCGCCTGTTCTGTATGAATATCGCACCGTTCCGAAATTAACATGAACCGCATGTTGTCTCCGGGTGAACTCGGCTTGCACTCGGTTAGCGACCATGAATTTAAAACAGCCCCATTGGCCCCTGATAAAATGCTGAAGTGTACGATGTATAGTATTTTATGGTTCATGGAGGACCTTTGGTGCCCTTATGCCAGATTTATATAAAAACAAAAAAAAACTCTTAACTCCCCAGCAGAGAATGAAGAGGACACGACGTCCTCGGCATTAACGCCAACGCACGCACTCCTCCTCGCTGCAACAAATATAATGTTGTCACCGTCTGCAACACAATAAAAGCCAAAAATAGAATATATTGCTTGAAAGATTGATATTACGCTGTATGACCTCCTACACGTGAAGAGTAATAACGCTATCTGAGCTCCAGTGCACAATAAGAGTGGAAATACAGGCGTTTACAGACAATGACTCGATAACATTGTGTCCACACACACTTACACACACACACACACACACGCACACCTTGTTAACCTCCATATATCACCTCACTCTGACAAAATCCCTCACTTATTACGCCTCCTGTTTACACTTCCTGTCTCTGGCTGCGAGGGATTGTGGGTGTTGTATTGAAATATTGACTTGAAATATTCCCGCAGGTCCAGGCTGCCCAGGCTCATTGTCAAAAGTATTAAATGTCACAGAGTTCCGCAGCCCACGCACACGCGCACGCACGCACGCACGCACGCACACACACACACACAGTGTCAAACAGATTTGCTGTTAAACACAGTCCGACACAGCGACAGGAAACAAAACTGCAGGTGCAGTCTATTGCCTGAGCTGACATCGACTCAGACACACACACACACACACTCATTAGTGTGGAAAATACACACACACACTCGCTCAAACACACCCACCTACACAATCACACACACACACACAACTAGGTAATAAGCATGTTTGCTAGATTTTAGACTCACTCAACTGTACGCAGCCTGTCTCTGTCTGACTGTGGGTGTGTGTGTGCGTGCGTGGGTGTGTGTTCATGCTGGTGGCGGCGTGTGTGGGTGTTTGTGTAGAGGTGTGTTTGCGCTTGTGAATAAACATGAACTTTGCCGTGAGCATTTTTCCAAAGGGCCTTCACTCCTCCGTCCTTGGAGAGAGAGCGAGAGAGGCCCTTAACCAGCCCTATCTGATAACTGCCTATTGATTTAGTCTCTGCAAAACACACATACACACACAAACACACACACACAGGCACAAACGCTGGCATGCGGACACACTGCAGCGGCTAAACTGGGCAGCACACGCCACATTGTCCAGGATTGAAAGGCAGCTAATTAGGAAGGAAATGAAATGGTGAGAAGCATTGATGGAATTCAAATAGAGTTCAGCTCAGCAGTACAGGGAGAAAAACGGAACATGTGAGCCTGTGCGTGCGCGCGTGTGTGTGTGTGTGTGTGCGTTTCATTTTCCCCTCCACCTGCGGTCAATGTTGGCGGAATCGTTCTGTGCACTCAAAAAATACACGAGAGTCCCTGAAAGACATTTTCAGGGAAGACGAGATGCGGAGAGACGAGATTGGAGGATTTTTTTTTTTTCCCAAGATGCTGAGATAAACTCTGTTTCAAAACGATGCCAGTTTAAATGGAACAAAGATGGATTCAAGAGCCCTGTGTAAATGATATCAGGTGATTCATGGAAAACAGCAAAACGTGAAGTGGTAGAAAAAAGAGGATGGAAGGAGAGGAGGAGTGGAGATGTTGTTGAGTTTGAAGGAACCAATGGAATTAAGGAAATATTTTGGGGAAAGATGGATTACAAAAAAGAAAGATTTCAACAAAATGAGTCACTATGAAGCTGGATTAAAAAAAAAACTGAAAAAAACATCACCATCCAAGAACCGCTCCGGGCCTCAACTGATGAGACTCTGAATATAGAAGGAATCGTTTTATTCTGACTTATTATGACATTCCACAAGTGTGGAATGCTGGGAATTCGTTTTTTTCACATCCCTCCATTCCGCTTCTCATCTTCATGAGGGAACTCATAATTCACGTTGTGTTGGTCAAGGAGACGTCAGTCACGCTGAGGCTCGTCTCGACGTCGCTTTAGTTGTGACGGGAAAATCGCAGTGACAAAATGTTTTTTTTCTCTTCGCCGGGTGGCCTCAAGAATTAGTGGGATTCGAACCCCCCCTCTTTATTTTTCCTTATATTATTTTTTCTCTCTTTCGGATAATTTTTTTGTCATTACTTCTCCCATTTTGGTTTGGCTTGACGTATGTTTGCCTTTCATGTCTCCATTCCATTTCTTTTCCATCCTCCTCCACCTTTCATATTTTTTAAGTGATCTCCATTTTTCTCCTCCCGTCCTTTGCCTATTCACTTCTTCTTTCCCCTCCATCTGTCACCGGGGAAACGAGGCGAAAACCTCCAGAGCCCGTTAAAACCTCCGAGACCTCGGTTTCCTCTCCTCTGTTTGTTGTTTGCGAGGGAATGATCTGTCCTCTCTTTTCTTGTTGCCGTCGCAAAAACCACTAAGTGCCTCGGTGAGGATGAGAAAAAAAAACAAAAAAAAAAAATGTGTATAGCGTCCGAATCACGTTGTAGAATATTCAATGCCATGACTAAGTTGCTTTTACATAATACAGAGTGGTTTAAGGTAGTAGGATTAACACAACATGTGAAAATAGATTATTTTAGCACAAGTAGTTCCAATGTTCTTCATTGTGAGTTTTATGGTGGGCCTTCTGTAAAAACTCTATTTGACTCTTGTGTGTGTCTGTGTGTGTGTGTGTGTTCAGAGATTGTGCGTCTGGGCTGAAAAGAGCCCGAGGCGTCCTCCAGGATTAATCTGCTCCTGCATGAGGGTGTTTTTGGTTTGATGCTGATCCCTGTCAATCACGTTCAAAGGCCTGAGAGAGAGAAAACAGGCTCTTTTTTTGGGGTTTTTTTTTGGGGGGGGGGGGGGGGGGCGGGGGCGGGGTCGGGGGGGGGGGGGGGGGGGGGGGGGTCCTGTAAATACAGTTTCCAGTCAGCAGCCATTCAACAGCTGGAGACTTAGTGCAGATCTGCATTGATTTAACTTTGATTTAAAGCGAGGCGGCTCCATTAGAGGAAATGAATTCAGAATGACCAAACAGGCCCCGGGTGCTGGCTTCTCTTCATTTCCATTCCCCCCTCTCTCTCTCTCTCTCGCGCTCTTTTTCATGGTGTCTTTCCCTCGCTCGCCCTCTCCCTCTCCCCTGGGCTGAATAGAAGTCCAGTGTTATCACCTTCCATTACCACTAAAATCCAGAGGAAATCCATTTTGACCGGCAGTGAACACAGTAGGAAACCAGGAGCTTCATTTTGGTGTGCGCCTCAGGTCAAATCACACAAGGCGCACACACACACAGACGCACACTCTCACACCACACACAAATATAGGTATCCTTCCCCGGAGGCTAAACCATGTCCAATTGGCCCAATGAACCAAGTCTATTGATTGCCTTTTGTCTTCCTCCCACAGACCACATCCTACCATCCTGCCTTATCTCTGTTTCCCTTAACTCTCTAAATCTTAAATAAAAACTCTTCCCACTCTCCCGCCATCTCTCTCTCTCTCTCTCTCTCTCTCCCCCACCAATCGATTGCCCTCTCTCTATATCCTGCCGTCACAGGAAGTTGGCAAGTCAGGCTCCTAGGACCTTTACACACAGATCTTCTTTCCTGTCCTTTCAATCTGTTGTCACCATTATTAACCAAATCTTAATATCTGAGTTCTATTGTTTGCTCATTCATTCCATGTTTTGTCAAAAGGAAACAGGAAAAAACGCAGGATGTAGTCAGGATAACCTGTCTACCTGAGGAAAACCATCCTCTCTGTTGCTATGCATGTGGAAAATATTCAAGTTTAATTCAATGCAATTTTTTCCGCTCCTGCCTGACGCTCAGACATGTTCGTCAACCCTAGCCGAGGTGAATCCAGGCGTTTGGCACTTTAAAAATGTAAAAGCCTGCAGATGTTGTCGGATACGACTCGGTACACCGGATCAAAGTGTGATCACTCGTTCGGCCCTGAAACAGATACAAGCTGCTTCTACATCTCAGATATCCAACACCCAACACTGATGGGGGGGGGGCCCAACAGGGGGGGGGGGGGGGGGGGACACAAGAAACCCTGATCAGAGTGGAGCCGCAGCAGCACGCGGGAGCTCCAATGACTTGAAACCCAATGAGCTGCAGGAACTTTTTAATCTCCAGAGAGGCTGCGGAGTTATTTAATCACCACGCGGCCGTTTGCTGGATTTTATCGTAAATGTCAGTTTTTTTTTTTAAGCCGCTCACCTTGTGTGATAGACGACGCGGGCCCCTAAAAAAAGGTTGGCCGTCAGATGCATAACATTAAAAAGTGCAATTAGAAAAGCATTTTTTATTTTATTTTTTTACTGCAGTAGTTTGATTGGTTAAGCTGAGAATGCGGCGTAAGAGCATCTGTTTGGACACTCAAATCTTTTCACACAAACACGAGCAAATATCAGAAATGTCTGAAAAAAATGCGCTAACATGAGGGAGCCGAAATGTTGGTATCCAAAAGATTTTTTCGTCTTGTGCACAAACAAGAATAATAAGATGTGATAGTTTCTTCTTTTTTTCTGCTGTTGGGTTTACCATTTCATTCCTCTTATTTGCATTTATGTCACTTTCCGATTTCACACCTCATTTGTGGGAGCAGACATCCAAATCCCCCAAATACATTCCAACTGAGAAATGTAGCAAAAAGGCTCATTTTTAAGAGAAAAGCAAAAACTCATATTAAATGATTTGCGTGGCTGATTGGCAAAACTGAAGAAAAAAAAAAAAATGTTAGCAGATGCTGGACCATCTTTGCAACCATGAAATCAACCCTGCAACCTAAACACAACCGCAGCAATAAAACAGAAGAAAAAAAAATCCCTTGAATGATGAAAGAAAGCCTGAAATGTGTTTTTTTTTTAGGAGGAAATGAAAAAGCTGTGAACATGAACAAATTATCACCTCATGCAAGTGTCATGGCAGACGTGTTAGCGAACGGCTGCGTGTTTACACAACCGGCAGACACACACACACACACACACACACCCACACAGCCATTATTAACATGCATGTCCAGTTTGTCGTTCTGTCTTCATCTACTAACTTGGTGCAGATTTTTTTTTTCACTGATAAAACATCTGCTGCTGCTCCGGCAGGCAGATAATGAAAAATGAAAAATGATAATGTTAATGAAAAACTGAGAAAATTAACCAAAAGAGAAAGCCTGAAATGTGTTTTTTTTTTAGGAGGAAATGAAAAAGCTGTGAACATGAACAAATTATCACCTCATGCAAGTGTCATGGCAGACGTGTTAGCGAACGGCTGCGTGTTTACACAACCGGCAGACACACACACACACACACACACCCACACAGCCATTATTAACATTCATGTCCAGTTTGTCGTTCTGTCTTCATCTACTAACTTGGTGCAGATTTTTTTTTTCACTGATAAAACATCTGCTGCTGCCCCGGCAGGCAGATAATGAAAAATGAAAAATGATAATGTTAATGAAAAACTGAGAAAATTAACCAAAGGATGTTTTTTTTTTTTTTTTTATCTCAATGATTACACCTAAGGAATAGATTTGTTGTCGATTTAAAAGTTGTTTTTTTTTAATCTTTGAATTCTCTTCTTATCTAGTGTAATCATCAGTACCCATTAACAGAGGGAGAGAGAGAGAGAGAGAGAGAGAGAGAGAGAGAGAGAGAGAGGCACACCTAATGGCTGAACACCGGCCCAACGTGGAAAACTCAAAATCAATAATCAAATCAAGCAGGATAGGATTAAGATCGAAGCAGACTGACTAATTACATGCAAAGGAGTTAATAAGATTTTAATTACATGCAGAGCAGCTATGTCTGAGACGAACCACCCGTCCCGACCCTCCACAGCTCTGCTGCAGCTCGTCCCTCTCTCTCTCTCTCTCTCTCACACACAGTAAATCTCCTGCAGACACGCCGCGTCGCTTCCTGAATTTGTGTCTGATAGCTCTGTGTGAATAAATGGCTGATGTGGAGTGGTGTGACGCGTGCACATTTCACACACACACACACCTGCACCCGCAAAGGCACACCCACCTGAGTTTTTTTTTTTTTTTTTTTTTTTATCAATTTCCCCCAGGACCTTCGGCTCAATAGGAACCCGCTAATCGCGTCTTAAAGTGTCAATTGAAGGTCGCCTGGTTGTGAAAAATCAATCACAGCTGTTCACAGATCACAGGTTACATGTTAGCACACCGGCCGGAACGTACATACGTGTGGCTCTTTTTTGAAAAACGCTCCTGCTGACCCTCCCTCTGCGCTGTGTTCTATATTCCGCTCATCACCTCCAGGTCTCCGTCACGTCCAGCGCACAAGGTCATGGCCATATAACGGTTTCATTATGTGCGGACGTGAACGCGGGTCAGCGGCACTTTCAGCTCCGGCCGGAATAAACCCTGACTTGTTCGGCTCAATGAGAGAGAAAAAAAAAAAAAAAAACTCCCACCCTGACCTGCCACTCAAAGCCTTGTTTCATTAGCCACCATTACTTCACCGGGCCGGTTATAAACTCTGACCACACTACATTAATTAAATTAAAAAATAACAAAACGTGATGCGGAACCGAGCCCAGAGCTTAGTAAGCTGGTTGAGGGGTCCTTTCGGGGGAGGGGCTTGTCTTTGAAGATGCTCAACAGGGGGGTTCCCAGCACCTCCAGGGCCCCCTAAGGGGTTGACTCCGGCCCTGCTTACAGGCTGATGACAAATATTACCATTTCCTATTAATATCAAATGCCCAAACCAAACACACAGAGTCAGACTTGACCAACTGGGCATGAAACCACAAATATGAATCCTTCCTGTTTTGTATGAGTCCGTCCGTCTCTCATTCCCCACAATTGGATCCCGCCCTTTGCCCTTTTCACTCTTTTACACGTTTTAAGTTTGCCTGTAAATACAGAGAGGCTAAAAAATAAATCACCTGCCCACAATGCACCTCTGCTCAGTATTTTTGGCCCCTCTGCATCACGCAGGTTCAGCAAGCTGCGCCGCAGGTGCCGACCGTCGCATTAATGAAACACAAAACCTGTGAATAGGAAACGACAGCCCGGGATGACGTGAGCTTAATTAAAAATGAGTTAAAGCGAGCGACTGCATTGAGTGATGAAAGACACACAATGGGATGCACACAACCACACACACACACACACACAGCAGTGAAGAAAACGGACCTGAAGCAATTGGATGGACTGAAGCAATCTGCGATGGGAAAAAAAAAAATGATTAAGATCATACGTGTGAAGACGGTGTAACACAGGAGGCAGAAAAACACCAACACACAAACACAAACACACACACACACACACACACACACACACACACATAGAAAAAGGCTGATAATAAATCAACTCAAAGCTGCAGCACGTTCGCTTCAAAGTCATCGCTCAATCGCTTCTCCACACTGAGCAACACTATACGAATACCAATCTACACTCTGCCATCATATCCCTCAGAGAGGGGGACAAAAAGAGAGAGAGGGGGACGGGGCGAGAGAGAGAGGAAGAGAGAGAGAGGAGCGGCGACACCTTCCGATTGAGTTGATGAAGAGGAAGAATAAGTAGAGACCATGGCAGAGCAATGATACAGACTTTTACACGTGTGATTGAAAATATATGAATGAATGCAGTCACTCAGTCATTCACACAAACACACACAAACACACACACACACACACACACACATGCAAAAAGTGTCCCAGAGCTGTTGAGATAAGAGAGGAGAGTGTTCTGGGGAGAAAGCTTCCTCATTGGTGTGCAAGGCTGCACATGTTCCAACCCTCCCGTGTGTGTGTGTGTGTGTCCGTGTGTGTCCATGTGTGTGTGAGCGCAGCACTCTTCCCTTCACAGCCTCTAAAAAGACACAGAGGACCTATTGTGCCCAAGGAAGGAAAATCACTCCATTTTGAGAGAAAGGAGAGGAATGAACAGCTCTCTCTCTCCCTCCTTCCGTTCATCTCCTCTGACCTCTCTCCCTCCTTCCCTCTCTCTCTCTCTCTCTCTCTTCCTCCCATTCACACACACCAGCTGAAATGGTGAAGCTTGTCAAAAAAAAAAAAAAAATGAAAAAAATAGAAACAGGGAGCCAACATGACAGCGTGCGCAGCTTTGCTTACCGCAGCATCTCACCAGAAACCGCAGATGAAAGCAACTCCAATCTCAGCATCTCCAAAAAAAAAATAAAAAAAAAAGTTACAACACATAGGGGGGCCAAAAGCGAATGGATAACGAAAGCAGAAGAAAGCGGGGGCAGGCAGGTTAGAAACAGAAATGCTGGGCTTCGGAGTAAATGAGGTATCTCCTGCCTCAGGAACAGCTCAGCAACGTCAGAGGAGAACATGTTTCCAGGTGCAAAGAGAACATTTGCTCAGCAACACAATTTATTCCCCAACAATGTTATAAATCTGGTAGCCGCTAATGCCAGTTTCCTGGGACCATCCATCGTGCAATAACTGTGAACCATGTGAGAAATCACCGGCTCAGGAGGCTCCGACTAGATGGATGCATGTGAACAGTGGATGTGATGGGAGACAGAAATAGACCAAAAACACACAAATAAGATTCAAATTGCACCAAACAGGGATTATTTAGAATGCGATTCAAATATTAAAAGATTATTTTGAACTTAATTGTCAGTAAAGATGGAATGAACCCATTTTCTTTGCTGCCTTAAAAAAAAGTATCTGCTCCCATGAAACCGGGAGTAGATTTAGTAGACGTACCTCGGTGTGCTCTATTTAGGTTGTCGACGTGACTTAATTTACGACACCCACACATACGGCCGAGAACCAGTTTCCACTTGAAATTTCATGGAACACGCAGAGGGGAGCAACTGTTTGAGCAAGAACGCAAAATGTGTCAGTGCGGCAGGAATCTGGGTTCTGGGACATTCTATGTAGAGAACAAAAAAACAAACAAAAAAAAAACACAACCAGCTTCATGCATCCTGCGGTGACGTGTCCCGACGACGTCAACACAACAGTCTGGAAACACAAGCTGACAGGTCCCAGCGACATTTCAGCACCTCGGACAGCGACGCGGTAACCAGCAGAGAGCAGGACAAAAAAAAACAGTAGAAGAAGAAAAGGGGGAGGAGGAGGAGGAGGAGGAGGGGGATTTGACAATTCTCAGAGTGCACAAAGAGCCCGTGTGGATTCAGGTTGAAGGCCAGAAAACAGAAATGCTCCTCCACCTCAACGATGAAGATCAGATCAATGGGCCAGGATCTGCAGAACCTGTCTCTACGTCCACCTAACCAGTGGTTCCAGTTTCAATTCATTCCACTTTAAAGCAGAGTCAGATCCTGACTACACTGCGGACCACCTTCACTTTCAGCCCAGCTGCATTTTCTTTTACTGCCTATTCACCAGGGGGTTATCCACTGCTGTTAATTGCGCGACTGGCAATTCTTCGTCTCTGGCAAAACACACACGCACACACACACACACACAACGAGCAGCAGTTTTCCTTCATTCTATGAGCATCTCTTGAGGCAAAACAACCCTTTTAAAAGAAACAGAAGAAGAAAAAAAAACACACACACACAACAATACGATCCACAGCCCCTCGGTGATATTTCGACACACGCTCGTCCCCGCTGGAGGAAATATCGACCCACCACATCACACGTTGGTGTTTTGTGCGTCTCCTGGATGGATGGAGTGATGGAGAGGGGAGATGTTCACGGGAGGAAGAAGAAGGTGTTTGTTTCCTTGAAGCAAAGGAAAAGGAGGAGGAGGCCTCAGCGGATTTATCATTAAACTAAGACGGAGCGAAAGAAAAAAAAAAAACCCCAAAAACCCACATCATTAATCATTAGAGGACCTGTCACATTTCAGAGAAAGAGAGAGAGAGAAAGAGAGAGAGAGAGAGGGGCAAGCTTCATTTTCTCCAGCTCCCCACACACACACACTGACACACACATACCGTCCCACTGCAGCGTCCAAAAATAATCATGTCCCACGTACTTTAAAAATAAAATAGAAAAATATGAACCTCACGCTCAGGATCTTGACAAAGTGCTTCAGTGAAAATTTAATGGCGCCATTTTTGCCGCGCTGTATTGCACCCCTATAACATACAATGTTCTCTACACATCGTACATCTCCACAGACACGTCATACCCCCCCCCCCCCCCCAAAAAAACAACAAATCAAACAACAGTATTCTCCCCGGCAACAGCATCGTAATATTCAAGTTTATTTTTTTTTTTTTTTTTTTTTCAATGTTGACATTTTACATAAAGATGTTACTCTTTAAAATACAGCACTTTCAGAAAAGAAAAAAAAAAAAAGAACATTTTTCCATTTTGCAGAGAGAGAGAGAGCATTGTGGGTAAAATAGTTGAGTGCAAAGGCACTTTCTGGAGTATAGTACGATTTTGCCATTTGTTTTGATTCTTCTCTTTATGGTTCTAACACTCACGGTGTGCTGAGTATGTACAGGGATGTGGATCTGTAGCATTTCCTCTTGGTAAAGGAGTTGTGATTTCAAACTTTTCTGTTTTTACTTTTTTTTTTTTTTTTTTCCACAGGGAAAATAAAATACAGTGTCATGAAGAGCGCAAAGCCACAGTCCTGCCCTTAATATATACCTGCTGTCATCAAAAGTCTTTTCAAGAATTTCAAGATTTTTTTTTTTTTTACTCTTTTTTTTTTAGGAATGAAGAAATAATTTATACTTTCCAGGAGAAAAAAAATAGAGCTGCATAATAATATACTTCTTATACTCCTTTTTTATACATTTTGAAAAGTAAAATTGAAGAAGAAGAAGAAAATGAAGAGAGAAAAAAGGTCGTCATCAAAGGCTTCAGTTCACTTCCAGTCAATCGTGGAGGATTGAACACAGATAGATAAGATAGATATATAGAGAGGGCTATTATTGGAGGGTAATTGCATGATTATAATGAACGGATGGGGGGGGGCAGTCGCTATCTTACAGTTGGCTCATCGCAGTCTGTTTCTCCAGAACCTCCAGGTAGTCCGGTTCTGTTTTTAGTTTCCCAGGGAGCAGCAGAGGATGCTCATTGTTTCTGGACGGGTGTTCGGCGCCGTAGTATTTCCTGGGCGTCCCGTACAGCACCGTTTGTTTCAGCCGGTCCTGGGCGGTCACCGGGTGCCTCCGGGCCGTGGCCACCTCGTAGGGCGGCACGATGCAAGGTCTCTTGGGTAAAGTGCAAAAGTTGTAGTTGAAAGGCGGGACGCCGGCGGCTGTGGGAAGATCTTTGTGGGGCCTCTCGCCTAAATTTTGATACAGCATCTCCGGAGGCTCTGGTGGCGGTTTATCCCTAAAGTCCACCGCGCTGATGGTGTAGGCCCCCGGGCTGCGGACCAGGACGTCCTCCTTCTTGACGTCCAGCGGCCCGAAGCTGAGCTCCTTCAGGTTGCGGTAATAAGCCACCTGCTCTCCGTCCTTCTGCATGTAAATGGGGTTTTGGCACATGGAGCCCACGGGAGGCGGGATGTAGTTATACACGTGGCTCTCGCAGGTTTTCTCCTGGGTGGGCTCCGGAGTGTAGGAACCGTATTGCACTTGGAAGGAGTTGAGATCCAGGTTGTTGGCGCCCGTGGGCACGTGCTCCACGCCTTTGCGGCGTTTGAGCACAAAAACAAAAAGTCCGGCGCCGAAGCAAACGGACAAGATGAAAACAACGAGGAGCCCCAGAATCAGGACGGAGAGCGGGACCTCCGGGTGGAGGTCGGGGGTGTGGAGTCTGGACTCGGTGGGGCTGACGGAGCTAAAAGAAGATGAAGAAGAAGAAGAAGAAGAGGAGGCAGAGGAGGAAGAGGAAGGGCTGGGGGCTTCGGTGCCGGGGCTAATTAACGTGGGAGCCCTGGTGGGCGGAGCTTGTTGGGGCGGCGGCGCCTGGCTGGGCTCGGGGCAGATGGCCTCGTTGCGGAGCGAGCGCAGCAGGCGCCCGGCGTGCTTGGACGGCGAGTCGCAGGTGATCTCGTTCACCACCACGCTGGTGCTCGACAGCTCCATCCAGTTCTTCAGCGCCACGATGTCGCAGGTGCAGTCCCACGGGTTCTCCTGCAGATCGATCTGGATGAAGGCCGAGAGCTGGTCCAGGACGCCTTTCACGGGGAGGTAGGAGAAATGGTTATTCCGCAGGTTGAGTCGCGTCAGCATGGTGCCCCCGAACACGTTGTCGGGCAGCGACCTCAACAGGTTGTTGTTGAGGAACAGCAGCTGCAGGTTGTGCAGCGCGTTGAAGGTCTGTGGGAAAATGTCCTTGATGATGTTGTATTCCAAATAGAGGTACTGGAGCGACTGCAGACCGGCGAACAGCGACTGGGAGAGGGTCTCGATGTAATTCCCGTTAAGATAGAGCCGTCGGAGGTTGGTCAGATTCTCAAACGCTCCCTCCTGGATCACAGCGATCCTGTTATTCCCTAAATGCAGCAGCTCCAGCGAGCTGTACTCCGTCAGGTCCGTCCTGTAGATGACCTGCAGGTAGTTTCCGGTCAGGTGCAGTTTTTTGGGGTAGGAAGGTTTGGGGTTGAGCTCGCTGACGTTGTGCAGCTTCCTCTCCTGGCAGTTGATGTTGAGTCCGCTGTCGGGGTTCTGCGAGGTGCACACGCACACGCCGGGACACAGCATGGGCACCGGGGAGCGCGTCTGATAAACCATGATGGGCCCGAACACGTGCTTGTCCTTTGAGTTGCGAGCTGTGGGCCTGTAGCGCATTTTGGGGGGGCGGGAGGCTTTCGGGGAGCGGGTGGGCGTGACAATGCCCGGCTGGAAGGTGGGGGGCGGAGCTCCTGGATAGTGGGAGTCGGAAGGGGGGTGCGCGCGCTCGCCGGCGTTCCTGCGCGGACACAGGTCCTGCTTGATGAGCTGCGTGATGTCCTTACCGTGCAGCCGGAACGGCGTCTCGCACACGATGTCCCCGACGAACACGGAGATGGTGTCCAGCCAGGATTTGAGAGGGATCAGGTCGCAGGTGCAGTTCCACGGGTTCTCCTCCAGCTGGATCTCCATGATGCCGCCGATGTGCTCCAGGACGCCGGCGAACGGCAGCATCTTCAGGCGGTTGCCTCGTAAATCCAAGTGCGTGAGGAGCACGAACCGGAAAATGTTGGCCGGCAAAGACAACAACAGGTTGTCGTTCAGAATCAGCACTTTGAGTTTGTTCAGCTTACTGAAGGCACCCGGCTCGATGGCGCTGATGTAATTATAGTCCGCCTGTAAGTACTCCAAACTCTCCAGCCCCGCGAAGGTGTCCTCCTTAATCACCTCCAGGTTGTTGTTGTTCAGGTGGAGACGCTTCAGGAAGCGCAGCCCGTTGAAGGCTCCCGTCCTGATCTCCTGCAAGCCGTTATTCCCCAGATGCAACGAGGTGACATTGCCGTAGCTGACGAACTCGTTGGCTCCCAGCCTGGACAGGAAGTTCCCGTTGAGGAAGAGCTGGGAGATTTTATTGGGGGGCGCCTGGAACAGGGTGACGGTTGTAAATCCTTTGTTCTCGCAGTTGATGCTGAGAATGTTCTCGCGCTCCTCGCAGCCGCAGCGGCTCCTGCAGATGTCTTTGGAGGCTGAAGTTTTGCGGCTCTGCGATTGGGACGGTGTCAGGCTGGTGACCGTGAGGACGCTCAGAAAGAGGACGCCGCTCAGCATTTTCACGGCCAGAGAAGGTCGCTGAAATATAGATCCAGCATTTAACTTTGCAGCGAGAGCCTTGGGTGGAAAAGAAACAAAAAATGATAATAATCAGGGAGAGAGTTCTCACAGTAGAGAGAGAGAGAGAGAGGGAAAGAGAGAAAGGGAGCTAGAGGCAATTTGTCTCTCTCTCACACACACACACACAAGCACAACACTCTCAGTCAATCACACAAACCCCAGCACACAAAGAAGAAGAAAAAAAGCGCACCAGCCTTATTTGCTCTTAAAACGGGACCGTGACGCACCGGAGTTGCGCAAATCTCTCCATTGACCTTCACTTTGAAATCCAAGCCCCCCCAAAAAATGCAAAATAAAAAAAATCAATCCTCAGTCAAAACAAAAGGGGCAACACCACCGCAGACCACCGGGATCCTGAGCGGTGGAGGCACTTGGCACATTGTCAGAACCAGAGGAGGATCGGAGGGAGAGGAAAAAAACCGCCGACTGCAACCTTCCGGAGAGAGACGATTTATTCTCACACATCACCGGCAGCTGCGGCCAAATCTTCAGAGGGACACCGCACGCCCCCTCCGTCCGCACTCGCACCGGAGGAAAAAAAAGCGCGTCATGTTTGTCCAGATTTCAAAAGAAAAGAAAACTATTTTCTTACAGATCCAGCTTCAATGCGCCAAGACGCACCATGACGCACGGTGGGGTTTTTTTTTTTTCTGTTTTCCTTATTGTCCTCTCCAAGAGGCGGGAGAGGAGAGAAAGTGATGGTGGAGAAGAGGGAAAAAAAGAAGAGGTTCGGTGGAAGAGAGCAAGAGAAGAGGCATGTCATCCTGGAGCCGAGGCATCCCTACATACATGTAACATAGGCATGTACCACAGGCATGTTCCACAGCGCCGTGTCTCTCACTCCTCCGCTGCGCGCGGCGAGAGCAGCACTGAGCGTCTGCTGCTGCCCGACTGCGTTAGTCTGAGGGTGTGTGTGTGTGTGTGTGTGTGTGCCTGTGTGTGTGTGTGGGAGAGAGAGAGAGAGAGTTTGTGAGAAAGAGAGAATGTGGGGGGTGAGCGGAGCTAAGGGGCTGTTACGTCACCGACAGTCAACGTGAACACACTCTTTTTCACTCCTCACTCACTCACCCACTTAGACACACACACTCTCGCTTTCTCTCTCCCTCTCGCTCTCTCTCTCACACACACGCGCGCACGCAGCAACACTTGGTCATAGAAGAGACCATTCTTCAATAAGATCATTGCCATAAGTTCCCATTTATCATAGAGAAAATGAAAAATCTGCTTTTTATATATCTCTGTGTGCGTGTGTGCGTGTGTGTGCGTGTGTGTGTACAAAACAACAACAACACAATAAAATAAGATCCACAGTTTGAAAGTGGAAGGATAATCTGACTTGTTTTCACATGTTCAAATTGTTCATTTAAAACCTTTCCATTTCATATCAAACATTCCAATACATCATTTATAAAAATGTAATTTGAAATTGAAAGGATTTATTTTAACCCAGGACTCCACTAGGAGGCAGGAAAGGCTTCCTGTCGGGATCCCAGTGTCTCTCATTATTTCCCCCCGTTGTGTGTTTGTCTTTCACAGCTTTGACACACATTTATCACGGCAGCTCATAGTTATGTCCTTATTATCACATAGAGAATGACACAACATTAATGAAGTCGTTTCCCAGGGTTCCTCAGCGACAGTTTTGTGACAATAAACATGGTGCAATGAGATCCATTAGAATACACTGAAAAAGGTGAGACTATAAGAGATTCTTATTATTATTTTTTTCATCATCATATATGCATTTTATGAATGTAACATAAACATGTTATGGTTAAATATAAAACATATATTTTAAATATTTATACTCGCAACAACATGGATGAAGTAATGGAAATAATATTGGAATTACTTTAATATACTACTATTTAATACTATAATAACCCCAATGCGTTGTTATAGTGTCACACATAACATAGTTTACTTGTTTTATAGTGGACCCTTTTTTTCTTTTTATTCATTATCCAGTCAGCCAATTGTGTAGTATAGTATATAAATAATATAAATATATATATTTATATATATTATTATTTTGACTTTGACTGCGTTGGCAGATGAGCTGGTTTGAGAATTTCTAAAAACTGCTCAAAGCCAAATCTGCGGTTGAGGAAGGAGGTCAGTCAGAAAGTGTCACTGAAAAAAAAAAATCCCCTCAGCATGAACATGCCGTCCGAACGTCAGGTGGTCGTTCTCCAACGAGCAGAAGAGCAAGTTTTAAGATTTCCTCTGCAGTCGGACATAACAACATAAATCCGAGATGTTCTGATGATTCCGGATTCCCGCAGCGCTCCTCAGACGACCTGAGGTCTGCGGCCATGGAGACGTCCGCCGCTCGCAGAGTTTAGAGCCACGCCGCATCGTGCTGGAGTTGTGATTTGTGAAGTAGCACCTGAACTCCACTCTGTGGGAGCAGGAGTCGACGATAGGAAGCCGAAAAACACAAGTGACACGGGACCTCGGCAGGACTCCTGCAGGAAGGCAGCCTGATGGACGACAGGAAGTGACACGAGGGTTTTTTTTCCACCTGCTGTCGGGGTCAACTGGCGCCGGTCCATCTCTGGCCATATTCTAGGAATTCAAAAAAATAAATGAATTGAAACATAAGTGATGTTGAAATGATGCTTTATATTTAAAATTCAACAGTTTTCCTAGGACGGTATTTGAAAACTGAAGAGAAGCGTTGGGACCAGGGTCATCAAGCGGGAAAAAGCCTGATGTGCCAGATGAGGATGACGATGATGATGATGATGATGATGACAAAGAAAAGATACATGGGACATTTGGCCTTTTCTTTATTGGACTTGCTCATAGAGATTTGAGTGATTGATGGGGTGGAGGATAGTCCAAGGGAAAAGCCTGCAGGTTTCCACATGAGGCCAGAGATGTTTATATATATATATATATATATACACAGTATACATATATTGTCAGACCTCTGCTCCACAGCACATTTGTCAAGTCAATCTCAGGCCACGGAGGATGGATGCCCCTGGAGCATGTGTGTGATAAAGAGGATATACTATAGCAACCGTCTTTAAACTTGTATAAATCTGTATTTTCTTTCCTTCTCTCCACCATCCATCCGATACACTGCTCATCCTCTGAGGGTCAGGGAGGGGAGGCCGGGGCCAACTCCAGCCGACACTGGGCCAGAGGTCGGATAAACCTGCTGGGGAGATGTCAGCACTCCATCACAGGATGAAGAAACAGAGAAAGAATAATTCCCTCTCACACCAACCAGCAAGCTGGTCGCGGCCTTTAAATTGAAATTGCGTGTTTTGGACCGTGGGTGGAATCTGTACAAAAACTAAAAATGTTGTTGGTCATGAATAAACTTCAATTCTGGCCTGCTGATATTAGTAATTCAGAAAAAAACAAAACAAGACAAAAAATTGTTTATAGAATAGGTTCTGACTAATCACAGGACTTGGCAGTAAACTTGTATATTTGCTTTTAAATCACACACACACACACACACACACACAGCTTTGGCTCCATTACAAATGGTAATATCTGGATTAATAAAAGAAAATGGAGGGGCAGATTCCTCATTTTCTTTCATCTTTTTTTCTTGTGTTTGGTCTCCATGGTTGCGCATTTGGTTCAAAGGAGGGTGGGGGGTCCGGCTGAGGTAATTGTATGAGCTGAGTTATGGGAGTGAGTTGGTTGGGATGGAGAAGGAGCGAGAGATTGAGGGATTGCTGCTATAATGGCTCTGACATAAATCTATGAGTGCCGGCGCCATGATGGGCCTCAGTGTGTGAACGTCACAGTGGATCAGCTTTCATGAACGTCTGAGGAGAGTGACGTTTCAAAAGAGGAGCAAAAAAAAATAAAATCCCCCCACTCTTTGTTTACTGCTCAGGAAGTTGCTCTCGAGTCTTTCCACTCATGTCCAAAACTTTGAAACAAATCAAAATGTGCTGCTCAACAAATATTATTTCATTTAAAAAGGTGGTGATAATCCTAATATAATATCCATAATCATTTTTATGAATTTACTCAAAGCAAAATGTTTTTTTTTTAAGCTTGCATTTATTGAGCCAGCTTAGTTGCTGAACGATGTCCCATTAAAAAAAGAGTCACCATAGTTGGTTTGCTTCAATTCAAAATAAATAAAGAAATAAACGGCGACGTAGCTCCGCCCCCCCTCTTCTCTGTAGCCCCGCCCTTTCAACCCGAGCCAAATGAGATTCACCTGTGTCTCTGTGACGAGAAGAGCTTAAAACACCCGTGACTCCATCGGAAGCCAGAAGCTGTGTGTGTGTGTGTGTGTGTGTGTGTGTGTGTGTGTGTGTGTTTGGAGACTGTTGTGGGTTTTGGTTGTTAAGCTTGGCTCTGGATGGAATTCACCTGAACCGTACCACGTTTCTTTTTTGTGTCTTTTTTTTCATCATCCACAAAGTGTAGAAATAGTCGAGGTGTGTATTTTGGGTTTTTTTTTGTATTAAAATTGATCCTGAGATGTGCTGAAGCTCCCACTCACCTTCTGAAAAAACAGTAATTGTCTGTCCAGGCTGGAGTTTCGTTTCTCCCGCATGGCCAAGGGACGAATATGTTCTAACGAGACCCACTGCTGAGGCCGCAGATTTTTTTTTATTTTATTTTATTTTTTAAGAGTCCTTGTGTTGAGTGATACTTTAGTTTGATAGAGCGCTCGGAGTGAAAGAAGATTATTCCTCACTTTCAACACTCAGGGAAGAGGCGTCACACGCGCACTCGTCTTCAAACTGCACTTCAGGAGACATCAGGTCGTGCACATCAATGGCACAACAAGTTTAGGATCAAATGTATAATGTTGAACACACAAGATCATAAGCTTTTCGGGTTCCATGACTTCCTTTTCGCTTTTTTCTTTTTTGCAGAAAGCTAATAATACGCCGCGGGTATATGCAGAAAGTGTTGACAGACGCAGTCGTGATGAAGTGTCAGAATCGAGGGCAGAGCAGAATGAAAGAGCAAGAGACAGAAAGGGTGAAGATGTGAGATTAAAGACGAAGAATAAACATCACAAGCACAAAAGGACTGGATGAATCATTTTTTTATTTCGAAAAAAGGCCTTTTTAAATATATATTTAGACTTTGTAAAACTGTCCGATGTCAGCTTCACCCAGATGAAGACATGTTGTTTCCCAAATAAAAAAAAGAAAGAAATACAACATCACATTAAGACAATGGCATAAAATGACTTGGGGGGGGGGGGGGGGGGGTGTGGGGGGGGGGGGAAATGACATCAGATTTGAATAATGTATAGAATGATTTTGAGGATTTTTGCGTTTGATGGTTCTTCTTCTCGTTAAAGTGTTTTTGTAGCCACACCTCACAAATTCAGTTTATTAGGGTTTTTCTAAACAATTTATTTGGCTCAGTTTGACTTCCTGTCCATCAGGCAACTCCAAAAGTCGGGGTTTACTTATTTATTTTTTATTGTGAAAAGGCCAAACCACACGTCTGGATATTTGTTTTTTCTGGAGGTCAGAAAGTTAAAAGCTGAGATTTAGTAGAAAGCTTAAACCTTGTTGTGTTGTTGTTTTTTTGTGTTACTCATAGGTTGTTAAAGCCTGTTTAATGGACTCACAACTTGCGTGATTGTATGAGGTGACTCAACGTCAGCGAATAAACTCATTCTCATCGTCATTGCCGGATGGTTCGAAACGGCAGCTATGGCCTAGGTGTCTCCGAGATGCCTATGCAGAAAACAAATGTGCCATTGAAAAGACATTTATGTCACATTTGTCAAAAATGTGCCTGGCCGAGTGTCTCCGCCTTTAAATTCTCCCCGAAAGTGTGGAGGAACCAGGATGAGAAAGGTAAAGGACGTGAGCGATGCGCTTCGGCAGAGGAAATCTACAGGCAGAGACGCGCAGTGATTTGTCTGAGAGATCAAACTAATGGCGCCCCCCTGTATGTACACAGGAAGCTGTAACCCCCCCCCCACACACACACACAGAAAAGACTGATCATCTAATCCCAGAGTCATTGTGGATGTGCGGCTTGACTTTCTGCCGCTTTTCATTCCTCAATTTATCCGTCCGCACGGAGACGAGCACCTCAGCGTCTCCATCAAACACGAGGTCGACAAGGTGTGTGATGGAAGATCGCTTTCCTTCTAGTGAAGAGCAACGACACGCTGTGGATATGTGATTATATGTGGGGAGGCGTGGCTAGTATTCATTGTATGTGGTATGATGGGAAACAAATCTAAATGAACACCCACACACAGAAAAAATGCTGCTCGAAGAGGTTTTGTGTGGCAGGTTTGAAATTGTGCGATGATTATGTTGTCATTGTGGCAAAATGAGGTTTTACATGAATGAATAATTCAGCCCTGGTTGAATTCTGACTCAAGGCTAAAATCTTGGAGTTTAGGAGGTGCATTCTGTGCCGCGTTTAAAAAAAACACACATTCCTTCATCCCTGAAGCCAACAAAAGTCAAAAAGCATTTGTATCATTTTAAACAAGACATTCCTTTGAAAATACATTATCTCAGAGCAACTTTGTACAAATGTAACTGTTATGGTTTCCTGACACCAATGTTCACAGAAAATGCAAATCAGACTTTTCTTCACCAATCCAAAGATAAAGATGTTATTTTGATTTTGATTTACTTAATTATGTTTGTTTCAAATCGATTTTCGATTTTTTCAATATTATTTTGGGACTTTTTAACTTCCATATATGTCATGATAAAATGATAATTGTGCCAACAATTAGAAACATGTGGTGTTTCCATCTAAAAGCGAAACGTGAAGCTGCACCTGCTTTTTTTCAAAGTGTCGTCTTAACAAATTTGATCATCTCGGAACGTTAACCTTCTCCTGAGGCTAACAGGAAGTGAAGAGGATCAGTGGCACTGTTAATAAAATGAAGTGCACAGATGTCAACAAATACTCGTCAGAGACATATGCTAATTCGCTGGAAGTAATCTCCTTATGTATTTCCACACATTGCCAAATGTGGATTTCTTTTTGATTAACTGTCTGATAAGTCTTGGCGGTGCAAAATGAAATGGCGGCACATCTTTAGGCTTTTCCGATTCAGTCTGATGGTTGGAAAAGAGAGCAAGATTCAAATATTCAAACATCTGTTGGTGAAATTAATTATTCGGTCTCCATCTTTTGGACACATCTTTGCTTATTGTGCAAAATGTAAATATGCTGTGAAAAATGGAAATGTCAATTATTCATTCTTCAGCTTTACAATACAGGCTCAGAGGGAAATGGTAAACTGTAAAAAAAAAAAAAAAAAGGGGCTTTATAGATAGATTTGTATTCTACATTGCTTCCAGTATAATTTAGCCAATAGAAAAGCTGTCACAACATTATAATTGGAGTGATGTTCTTGGTTGAAAGGAATTTTATTTTGTATAAGTGTCTCTGGCTTCTTTAAAGCAACTCATTTAAAGGACGTCTCTCTCTCTCTCTCTCTCTTTGTTGATCACCCTAAGCAGCAACAGGCCTGATGGGTTTCTCTCTAACTGCAAAGCATTCTGGGTAATGCTTTCCTTTTTTTTTTTTAAACATCAGATGTGAGACTCTGCTTCCGGTGGATAACAACTTTTACAGCTATTGTGTCTCCCTGTCCGTCACCTGTCACCTCTGTAGCCCCGCCCCCCTTGTCTCCTCTTTAGCACCGCCCTCCAATCAGAGATCAGTCACCAGAATGTTGAAGCGGTTGGTTTGTGTTGCTGCTCAATTTGTTTTGTCTGGTATTGGGTTGTTGGTGTTTTTTTTTTGTGTGTGTTTTTGAGTGTTGAGGGTCTGAAATAATTATTTTTCCACCAGGTATCTACAGCTAGAGTTTTTCACAGACAGTTTGGCAATCTCAGCTCAGACATTGATGACTTTGCGGTGTCTGTGTGTGTTGATACAAAGATGTACATTGTTGTCTTCACGATCAATCTCTACCAGAAACACACAATCGTACACATAAATAAATCACAGCCCTTGTGTTGAGTCCCTGTAGCCTATATCGTGCGGGCTATAAGTGTGGGCTTGTCACTTTTGCGAAAAGGCATGTCATCTACGGCAAAAAAAATTTGGGCGACAATTTCACTTTTAATTATAGATTTAACTTTGGTCCTTCAACAGCCCCGAGGCTCTGGACCTCCTGGACCACCCCTACAGGTTTAGAAATAAATCTGTCCCCTCCGTCAAATATTGACTTCATGGCTCACATTTAGGGGCGGAGCCCTGATTTTATTAGGAGGAGGCAGCTTGTATTGAGCAGAGAATCTTTCAGGCTCTGTTTCTGCTGTGGGTGAGAAAGTGGAGGCAGCCGTTTTTTTTCACCATTCTGTGATATGGTAAAAAAAAAAAAAAAAAATGTCAGCCCATGCAACATTGACTCATGTTTACCCATGAGTCAATCTGCTGGTGTGCTTAGCATTAAAGACGGAGTTGGGTTCAGTCCCTCGCTGACCTGCGCTTGAACTGCTAATACGAGCTAAGAGGAGACTTTCTGAACACATTCAAATTGAAGATGAATTACGTTACACAACCAGTAGTAGTTCAAGTGTAGTTCATTTCACACTTCAGTTGGACTTCATCTCCTTCCTCCTCCTCCTCCTCCTCCTCCTCCTCCTCTTTGTTTCCTGTTTTCTGGTCCCGACTGTCTGGATCTAATAAAGGCAGAAACGCTCTCCAGTTGCAGATTGAAATGACAAACACACACACACTCACCGTGTGCGACTCTAAATCATGCGTTTCTGTTTGTGTGTCACCCGCCGCACCAGCGCGGCAGGCACGTTGACCACAGAGGAACAACGCACACAAAGCTCGTTAGTGGCAAATATTCATCGCTGCATTTGTTTCCTGTTTATTGTTGACACAAAGAAAAAATATAAAGCTGAACCACGATGCTGCTCCGTTTCAAAGGAAACACGCTGCTCCATCTTTCCCTCGCTTGTGTTAATTAACACGATTCAGTGTGTTTCTGGAAATAATGAATATAGGCAAAAAGAAACTAAACAACACACAAGGTCTAAATAATTATTATCATCGCGTACACACATTCCAGTATTTTACCATCAAACCGCATCAATCCTCCACATGAATCAATCTCAAACGACACAACTTGTGCATATTTTATGTTTGTGATATTTTGCAGTGACACTGTTTGAACATTGAATCCATATTTTGATCAATCAAAAACATTCCATTTCAAAGAAATGTGTTTTAATCCTGTTTCAATGGTTAACAGTAATGTAAGAAAAAGCAGATCACCGAGGCCTTATCCTTAAAATATCTGTGTTCTTTTTTTATCCCAAAAGGTAAAACAAAGTAAAGTTGTCAGTCTTATATAGGTAAGTGAGACACATTTATCTTCTAACAGGAGGTTCAGTGACACAGTTTAAGAGAAAAACAGAATCTGTAGCCTCGGCTCATCGCGTCAGTGTCAAACCTCTCTGAGCTCCTTACTGTAATAACTCTCACGTCCCAGGACGCTCTGTGTGAAATGGGCTTGACAGCAGTGTCTGTATGTGTGTGTGTGTGTGTTCGTGTGTGTGTATGTGTGTGTGTGATTCATTTCAAAGCTGCAGAGAGATCAGGGGAAAACTTTGGAGATTGGCTGTTTGTTTTTAGAATAACTTTCAGTCAGGGGTTGTGCACAGATTCCTTTACCACACACACAAACAAACACACACACACACACAGGCGCGCACACACACACACACACACATAGTATCAACGGAATATCTTCAGTGGTGGAAGCTGCAGAATCCAGTGGGTGGTGGTTGGGTGATTGATAAGAGCTGTGTGTGTGTGCTTGTGTGTTTGTGTTTGTGTGTGTGTGTGTTTGTGTGTGTGTTACTGTCAGCTGTGTCTCGGGCCTAGGGTCTTCAGGATTGTTCCATGGCAACAGTCGTGAAATGTGACCTGCACATTTGTATGTGTGTGTGTGTGTGTCAGCTATAACTCATGGGGTCTTGGGGATACTTCCATAGCAAGTTGATGTATGATCTCAGGTGTGGCCAATAAGAAAAAAAAATGCTGAGCTGCACAGTGCATGTGTGTGTGTGTGTTTGTGTGTGTATATTTGTGTGTGAGTGTGTATGTGTGTATTTGAGAGTGCATTATCCCATGGTCGCGACCAGGCAACATGAGTGATGGATAGTAACCCACAGTTATATCAATCTGCTTTACTTACCCACTCACTCTCACTCTCTCTCTCTCTCTTACACACACACACACACATACAAACACACCAACACATACACAAAAACACACACACTGACACAGAAGCTGTATCTTACTCTCCACCCTTTGGCTGCAGACTTGTCTGTGTGTAGCAGCTGAGATGAGTTTGATGCAGTGATGGAGTGACCCTTCTTTAGGCCGGTGTCTTGGTGAATAAACAGGCCAGGAGGACAGGAGCTCAGGGAACACAAAGTTTCTGCACTACACTCAGTAACCGGTTCCAGTGGAAGATAAAACCTGGGTCTCCAGCGTACGTATTCTCTAAAAGTGGATTTGTAGCTGAGAGTATTTTTTTTTTTAGATATCAGTATTGTGTTTGTGTCAGTGATTGACAGTTGAGCTAAATACAGTTTTTTATTTTTATGATTTGGAGGAAGAGGGGTGATGGAAGAAGGTGACATTGGGAAAGAAAGGGGATGAAGATGGAGAAAAAAATAGAAGAAAGGAAAGTGCAGAGGAGAAAAAAAAGGGGGAGGGATTAATTATCCTGAGAAGCTGTCATTCATCTCAGCGTGTGCAGGAGCTGATAAAGAGTCGCTGCTCAAGCCGAATGATGTGCTGAGAATCCTCAACTTCTTCAGCCATCCATCATCGCATGCCTTTATTACCAAGATGTATATATATATTTGTATTTAATATACTGTATATTTATCTAACATCTAACTGTGATTCAGCTGATATGTGAAAAATGCAAAAAGTAATCTTAGGTCAAAATATGACATGCTGACTTATTAACATAATTACACTTAAATAGGATTACACTACAACTTGCTAATCATTTTCTCCAAAATATTCCATACCGTTAAAGGTAGTTGTGATCAGGCAAATGTAACATTGAAGAACCACCAGAACCATCAGAATCACCCCCAAGAAACGTTGGAACCACCAGAACCATCAGAAGCACCAGAACAGCCAGAACCACCAGAACCACCCACTAGAACCATCAGAACCATCAGAGCTATCAGAACCATCAGAACCACCCACCAGAACCATCGAAACCACCAGAACCATCAGAACCACCAGAACAATCAGAACCACCAGAACCACCCACCAGAACCATCAGAACCACCCAAAAGAACCATCAGAACCACCAGAACCATCAGAACCACCAGAACAATCAGAGCCATCGAAACCACCCACCAGAACAATCCTAACCATCAAAACATCAGAACCACCAGAACAATCAGAACCACCAGAATCACCCACCAGAACCACCAGAACCACCAGAACCACCAGAACCATCAGAACCACGAGAACAATCAGAACAACCAGAACCATCAGAACCACCCACCAGAACCATCGGAACCACCAAAACCATCAGAACCATCAGAACCACCAGAACAATCAGAACCACCAGAACCATCAGAGCCACCCACTAGAACCATCGGAACCACCAGAACCACCAGAACCATCAGAACCACCCATCAGAACAATCAAAGCCTCCAGAAACATCAGAACCACCCACCAAAAACATCAAAATCAACAGAACCATCAGAACCAACCACCAGAACTATTGGAACTACCTGAACCACAAGAACCATCAGAACCACCAGAAACCTCAGAACCCTAACCCTAACCCTAACCCTAACCCTAACCCTAACCCTAACCCTAACCCTAACCCTAACCCTAACCCTAAACCCTAACCCTAACCCAATCCCCTAACCCTAACCCTAACCCTAACCCTAACCCAAACCCAAACCCTAACCCTAACCCTAACCCTAACCCAATCCCCCAACCCTAACCCTAACCCTAACCCTAACCCTAACCCTAAACCCTAACCCTAACCCTAACCCTACCCCCTAACCCTAACCCTAACCCTAACCCTAACCCTAACCCTAACCCTAACCCTAACCCTAACCCTAACCCTAACCCTAACCCTAACCCTAACCCTAACCCTAACCCTAACCCTAACCCTAACCCTAACCCTAACCCTAACCCTAACCCTAACCCTAACCCTAACCCTAACCCTAACCCTAACCCTAACCCTAACCCTAACCCTAACCCTAACCCTAACCCTAACCCTAACCCTAACCCTAACCCTAACCCTATTATTATTTTATTCTGAAATCACAGGGTGTTTTTTCATAATTTTGAAAGTAATGAGAGGGTCGAAGCAAAATAATTTTATTGTATAGAGTTTATACATGTTTATGCTCAAGTGTATAGCTTGCAACTTAAAAAAGGGTAATAAAAGTTGATGATTTGCACAGTTTTTAAAAGAGACCCTTTTGTTAGGGTGTGTTTCCGTGTGCAGCTGTTGTGTAATCCTCAGTTGCCATTTCCATTCCCACAGGCTCAGAGGTGAGATTAGTTTGGATGATGACTCTGCTTTTTGTTTGTGTGTTGGCTGCAGGTCGTTTTTTTTTTTTTTTTTTTTTTGGACTCTTACTTTGCAAAAAGTTTTTTTTTCCTCCCTCTGCACAATGTTTATTTAAAAAGGATCGTTTTGACAAAATACATTTTGGCACAATGCAAATACAGTGTCAACGCACAAAGAATGATGGGTGTTTCACTCCCAGACTTCATTCGCTCGTTGTCTTTTCCAATTGTCCAGTCGGCCATAAATAACAGCTGAGTTTTTTTTGGTTTGTTTTCTTTTTCCTTTCTGGACTTCAACCTCCAGGAGTTGTTGCTGGATCAATGGGAAATATAATGACAAGCTCCGGGTGTGTTTCAGGGCTTCGGGTTTTAAAAATGCCAAACAAGCGCCTTCTAAATAAAGTCTGACTGCTTGTTTCTCAGCACGGGACACAGATCAAATGCTGCCGTGTCAAATCTGAAAGTGGATTTGTGTTTTGTCAGTGTCGTTACCCAAATCTTAAATAGCTTGATTGGACACTTTTATTCATCAATGTGGCAATTTTTTAAATGCTGACAGAGATTTCAGTTGATATTCTGTTTAATTTGATTCATGAAATCTAATCAAAGCTTTATTATAAACAAACTGAAGTTAATTAAAAATGATAAGATAATTAAATGAAGTCATAAAATATAAGGAAAATGTCAATCACTAAAGGCAGTGGCGTATAATGTGCATGAGTTAAAAATGCTTCAGCAATATTCGAGAAATGCCAAGTAGAAGCATAAACTCGACGTAAGAAAAAATTATGATTAAGACACACAAAAGCAACAAATCATCTCATTATCTAAATAAAATTAAAACACTCAACATATGACATAACAGAGTTTTGATGGAATTTAAATTAAATGTGTATATTTAATTAAAAGCTCTGGATGGTTTACAGGAGACCGTTCCTCCATCCTCTGTGTTTCCATGTTCATCTCCACAGGCCAAAAGTGAAGAAGCAGGAAGTGCCCGAGAAGTTGACGGATCAGCTTGTACGGCCTCTGTGATTGGTCCCTCCGCTGCCTGTTGTGTTTCGTCTTCTTCTCCTGCTCTGCCATGTCTGCCTCTCCTCTCAAAGTCTTCTCCTAAGTGAAGGCTTCCTTCATCTGCTCCTCCTCCGTCTCCTCACACCCTGAGATCTTCAATCAAGGATTTTTTTCTCTCTTCTTCAGCATTTTGCTTCTCCAGTTGTGAAAAAAAGTTCTCTCCTCCTTTCTTTCTTCACATTAAATATACTCCGCTTCTTGCATTTAGCCTTCAGATCCTTTCTTTCTTTCCTTTTTCTACATTGTCTGGGAAATTGTCTCTCATCTTCAGGATGAGTGTCTTTTATTTCATCCTCATCATCATCTCCATCTCTTCCTTTTCCCAACAGGTATATTTCATATAATGCAGGATTGAAGGCATCTGTTTTGCACCTGAGGTTTTTCATTCATTTCTTTTTCCATCTTCTCCTTCTCCAGCTGATAGATTTTTCTCATCTTGCCTATTTTTTATTATTTTATATTTGTCTCAACATTCTCAGTTGAATTTCATGTTTCATAGAAATGATCCTTGGGTATAAAGTTGCAGGACGTGACGCTGTGGACATATAAGTCACATGCCTAATGTGCATCGTACTTTATTCAGCATTTTTCATCTCATTAAAACTTTTGAAGGTCAGTCGAGGACCGTTTTCGCCTTTACACATTCTGGTTCCTGAAGATAAAAACAAACACACAAGAACTAAATTAATGCTTGTTTAAAATTGCTGATATTTCACTGTGTTCTGTCAAGCTGTATATAATCTATATATAAACCAAAAGCTTCCTCTAACATTTCAATAAATATCCAAGTCCTGGCCTGGTCTCTGTTTCTGCAGCTTTTTCAAACTCAGCACAAAAATGTCAAGCAATGCAGCTTTTCTACTTCATTCATGGACGTGCTGACAAAGCATTACGAGTCATAGTAACCTCGAGCTACATCAGAACATGCATATACCTGGGAATTAAGTATGATGAGTACGCTTTGATACGCATTACTAGGATTTTTCTAATATGCAGCGGTAGCACAAAGAACTAGCAAATGCAAATACAGGTTTGCTTTGTAAAAGCTCTGCACTATAATTCAAATGGGAATAAACTCATATAAATAATTTACTCGCCACTGTAATTACTTCGCTGTTTATTGGATTTGCAGTAATTGTTTATAAATGAGAAAATGACTTAAACATTGTTTTTATCTCACCATGAAGTTGTGTTTTTCTCAGAGGTGATTATTTGTATATTCATTGCCTAACATCTATAAAATGTTTTTTTTTTAAATGGAAATGGCACCAGAAAGATGCAAGTAAATTTACCCCAAACGCTGAACATTTTTAGTCAGATACTAATTAAGGTTTAAAAAAAAAATTGCTTCAACGGATTTAGGATCAGAGTTGGGATAATAGAACCAGATAAGAAATGGATTATGAAAAAGATTAGAGAGGAGGCAAAAACAATATAAAAATGTCAAAGTCAAATAAGGCTTTGTGGTAAAGAGGTGTTCTGCAACTTTAATATTATAAATAGATATTTGAAGGAATTTGAACATTTTGTGAGACTGAAAAAAAACAAAAAAAAATATAATGGCCCCAACTTCATGTGAGAAAGTTTCTTAAAAGTTTTGGAAATCCTTCCTGAACAGTGGTCCAACGATTTCTCTCTGCTGAGAATGTAAGCTTCTTAAAAAAGAAAAGGGATATTTACTTTAATCTCTTCTTCCCTGTAGTTTCACTTTGATCCAGACTGAAGTATCTCTGGAACGGATCAGTCTCACATCCTGTATCAAATCCTTGAAGTATCTGAGTAACTTTGGTGAAAGTTTTTTGTCGCACCATCTATAGATTGATATTTCCAGTGCTTATATATATCATTATTGTTTATTTTATTCTACTTTTTCAATATTTGGTTTATAATGATGACAGCCTCAGCTGTCCTGTTTTTTATATTTTCACAATCCTGAAATCCTTGCACATCCTTATTTTCTGAAACTCTTGTGCAAGCCCACACATTTTTTTTTTTTTTTTTTATGACAGTTATTCCTGAAACGTACCCAGCCTCCCTTTAAGTAAAATGTTAAATAAAACAACATTTGACTAAATTGATTAGTGCAGGTTGGTGCCTGGCTCCATCAAAAAAAAAAAGGAGAAAAAAGTCTGGGGAAAAAAACCAAGTAGAAATTCACCGATTTTCTTTGGCAAACTGACTGAATTATTCTAATTTCTGCCTGATTTGAATGCAGAAACAATTCCAAGCACACAATCTTCTGTCCTGAGAGGAAAACCTTGTTTTTAACCTCGGATCTCTGCAGCTCCTATCTCTCGGCTCATTATATGAAGCAGCTTGTTTACACTCACAATATTTATTTACTTCAATACCGTTTCTATATGCAATACATACACATACTTTATATGTCCACACGTGGTATTTAGGAAATTGCCTTTTTATTTTGAATTAAATAAAAAGCCAATTAGCAGATCCTTGGCCAAAATACGTGAAGATAGTTTGGAGTGGACGGCTGGAGGCCTTAAAAAAAGTTCCGCTTTGATAGAAACAAGTGTCTCAGTGGATCGCAGTGATTTGACAGAATTCAAATTTAAAAGAAACGTATGAAGCAAATGATATTCCTGGTGTGTGGTGGACCGCAGGCCCTCTCGGCACGCTGAGGGAAATCATTAGAGTTAATGAACTCTGGACAGATAAGACGTCCCCTTCCATTTATTCTCAGCTGGGTCCTTTTCATACGTTTCTGTGTCGTTGATCCATCCTATTGTCACTCCACGTCAAATTAACCTTATTATTTTTTTTTCTTGTTAATATACTCATTCATTTGGGACCTATCTTTTTGAGTTGATTCATCCATTTAGTCAATTCATTTTCACTTTAAACCTTTTTTTTTTTTATATACTTTTTTAAATCCACTGCAGTCTCTGCTCCTGGAGCCGAGTCCAGCTGTAAGTGCTTTGGCATTAGGCCCTACCCAGCATGCAGCAGGTGTGCTTGATTTGGGACACGACGGGGGTGGAGCATAAAACCAGCAGCTCCACCTAAGCCTCAGATGTTCAGTGGTTCATTCAAATGAATTGTTTGTTGTAGTAGGATTTTTTTGTTCACTTTTCAACTCTTTCATTCGTTGCACTACGTGTGAAAGAAGTCAAAGAGCAGAAAGATGCTTCAGGAGAGTGTCACACCAAGCTGACGGCATCATGGAGGCGTTTGACTGAAGGTACGGACGTGAAGTTAATATTAATCCTCTTGACTATGTGGTTCTGAGATGAAGTGGTTTTTGTTTTTGTGTGGTGTGTTTCTTAAAAAAAAAAAAGAGATAACAAGGAGAGTCGGAGATGTGATGGATTGACATGTGACAGTGGTAACAGGAAAGGAGAAAAGGACTCTGGGTAATGGAGGTGTCTGTCCTCTCAGCCTAAGAGAGAAGCATCAATTTTTTTTCGTTTTCGTGTCCCACAAATAACTCCACTGTGCACAGAGAAGAGAGACGTTACTGTATATAAATATATACAACATTTCAAATAGGCTGTTGTTTGGTAAAAGTGAAAGAGAGAAATTGTGATCTTCTCTTTCAAGTTGTGAAATAGTGTTGTCAAAGACAACATTTCAAAACCAATTCCTCTCTGTCCTCATTAGCACTCAGATTTTTTATTTCAGAAACTCCTTTTCTTTATGGTACAGATCAGAATAAAATCACAGCAGTTCATTTAGTCCTCGGCAGAGTTTTTTAAGTGAACGGATCTGAATGCGTGTCGGAGGATTTTATTGGCTGTTGGTTGGTTGCCAAGGAAACGTGGGGAAGACATCCAGAAAGATCCTTTTCTTTTTGCTTTTTTGGTGCTGGAGCCCGTCCCACACTCCTCAGAAGGGTCAGCACTGGATCACAGCTCACACACACACACACACACACACATTTCTCGAAGGCTGATGCTTTGAAAAATCTCCATGTTCACGAAAATATTTTTTTCAGCCTCTGAAGCCGAAAAAAAAAGACACGTTTGGGACATTACAGCCTTGTCTTTTTACTGTAGATCATTACCATGACTTTGATTCAGCTGCGAGCACCAAACACATTTGTCAACATTTTTGGTTTGGTTCTTTTTTTCTTGTTTTATTTATCAACTTTTTTTCTTTTTCTTTTCTTCCAATAACTCTCGATGAACGTTGGGGACAGTGGTTTATAATAAAAAAACGTAAGGCTTTTATTTCATATATCTGTCTATATCAGTGGCTGCTTACTGGAGTTTAACGTCAATGTCCATGTTATGCACCGAACCGAAAATATTTCCCATGATCCTCCTGGCCTTTTCACCCTTTATTAAATGTTCTGTCCCCAGCCTTTTTAGTGTTCCTTCTAAAGGGGTTTGCAGTTTTTTTTCTTTACAAAACTTTATGTCTAAAATGTAAACTACAAATACTTGACTTGACATTTTTTGCACATGGAGACAAACGAGTGAGCTGTGATAAATAAAAAAGTTTATTAAAGTATAGTTTCAGATCCTTCCTGACTTTCATAAGCCCACTCTGCCTGACTTTGGAGGCTCAGGAGAGTTTGTCTTAATCATTTTTTTTTAGGCGGAGCCTGGATATGAGATATTTTCTGAGTGGTCCAACAGCCTGGGACTGTGGGAGAGTCATCGTGTTGATGGTGTGTCAAACAGAATATGAAACCTGGAGTCATCTTAAAAAAATCTGCTTCATTGAGCCGCTCTGATGTAAATCTCTTAGGCTGCTGAAAAAAAAAACGAACTAAAGCTGTCGCTCTGTGAGTTTGCCGATAGGTGATTTATACAGAGCATGGGCAACTCTTTGTTGTGTATTTCTTGTGTGTTGTCTGTCATGCAACATGTTGACCGTGTTGTTGTATGTTGTTATTGTTGTTGTTTGTAGTTGTTTTTGTTATTGTTGTTTTGCGGGCTTCGAGGAACGTCTTTTCGTCCTTGCATGTATGTAATGCATGCAAGAATGACAATAAAAGGCTTGACTTGACTTGACAACTCATAAAGCATTTTAATGATATGAATAATTGTAAAAAATAATATTAATTTATGTGAACACTTATCTATTTCATGTGAACAGGTTACCTGAATTTATTGTACCATTATATTGTATTATTTGACAAACACAGCATGAGATAATATTATGATGCTTCCACATTCATATTAACAGTATTAACTGAGATGAAAGGGTCCTCGAATCTGGCCATGAAAATCTTTATGACTAGTTTTCACAAGTCTTCAGTTTTTTTTTAAGAATTGATTTATGTGTGTACCATGTTTTTTTCTGTTTTTCAGCTGCACAGATTTGGGAAAAGACGATGAGGATGTTCATCACTTCCCGAACCATCCGACACTTGACTGTAAGTTTAATGTTTTTTTTTTATATGTTTTGATCAGAGTGTGGTTATTACTGTATGGGCTTGGAGTAAATCCGGACTTCGGGCTTTGATAGTCATGATGATTAGAAAGCAGATGTTTGCGGCTTTTTGTGGTTAAATTGCACTTTGGATATTTTCTGTGAAGTTTTTGTTAGACCTGCTGCAGTTTTGTGTGTGTGTGTTTGTGTGTGTGGATGGTGGTGGTGGAAATACTTTTCAAATGTGAAGTGGGGGTGAGCAGGATTAAGATGAAGTGGCATGTGATGACTCAGCAGCTTGGTGATTACATAATCAATTCATCAACCGGGGGAACTCAAGAGTCCTAAAAGGCGATTCTGTGTATTCCTTCCAGTTTCTGCCCCAATGACGGGCGCCGGCGATAAAAACCAGGAAGCGCATCCTCTCAGCTGAACCTTTTTATATACATCGGGTATTTCACGAGCGTGTCGGACTAAGCAGGACATGCGTTGTAACACTTGTCAGCAGTGCATCTTGGGAGATGACCATTTAAGTCACCTTGGGGGCTTGAGTGGTTGGATAGGAATGAATTTGTGGAGCATTTTAACACCAGTCGTAAAAAAAGTTTAGAAGAGCGAAACAATGTTTCAGCCAAAGGAAGCCAAGCTGCCAGATCTAATAGATCAGCTGGAACCATTTGCATGTATTCATGGGGCTGAGTTAATTATTAGTTTAGTGATTAGTCAATCACTAAATGACAACACGGCTTGATGACAAAATATCTTGTTGGGCTTTAAAAATACTGATTGACACTGGTCGTCATTTTTTGTCACTTGACAAAGAAATCAATGGATTCGTTAACGGAGTCAAAAAACAATCGGCAGATGAATCAATAAATTAAACGTAATCGTTAATTTGCTCTGATTTATGGCATTAACTAGCTACATTGCAGTGAGCATGAGCGGTTCAGTCTTTGAGTGGATGGGTTTCTCTTTTTATTCAGATTTCTGTGCACCGCAGTATAAAATACACCAATAATGACGAAAGAAAAAAAAATATTTTTAATGTCTCAGTGACTGAGAAGTAAGTAGGAATGCTCGACATTTAAACTTGGCATTTCCCAAAATCCCCCCTCCAATCATTTCATTGTCAAATGTTGTGCTGTGGCCTAAATGCCACACATTGCTCTTTGCTGAGGCTTTGATTTTTTTTTTTCCCCCGTTTGATTCCTTTTGATGTCACAAAATACATGATGGTTTTGTTCATGCTGTGTAGGTTCAGCTCGCTTTTCCGCTCAGCAAAATAACTATGAGCTTTTCACCAGGCCTTTGGTGGAAATGCACAAAGCAGCTGATTGGCTGGATGTGAGAATAATGAGTCATTACAGCACAGTCTGTAGTCGGGGCCCCATCGGTTGGACGATGGTTTCCCACCCACACACCATCTCTTCTAGAGACAATATTTAAAACGCAAACTGGTGCGCCTCTTCCTGTGAGGCCACAAAGTGGAACCTTGACATGGCTGCTCCTAAACAGTTTGTGCAATTTGTGTGTGTTTTTTTTGAGATGTTGGTTTTGCTGTAAATGAACAAAAATGCAGTCTGACCTCTCGTAGTGTGTTTGACAGTTTGTGGGCGTTTTTGAAAAGAGCAATAGATTCAAGGGAGAAAATGATAGAACATGTTATTAAATGTTATTTTGTGTAGTTCGTAGCCCGCTTTTTCTCACCATCACCCATGTAGAAGTGAAATAGTAAAAAGATAATATTGATAATACAGATTTTAAAGCACCCTGAGGCTAATGAATTTGCGATATGGGCTATATAAATAACATTGATTAATAATATTAACATATTAGTATTTTAGGCTCTCATGTGGTGATGCACTTTGAACATGTCTTGAAGCAGACTGCGTGTGTTGTTCCACCTGCTGAGGATTCAATTTGGATTAATGTATCAGGACCAAAACGTCCCGAGTCCCATTTGAACCTGAAGGTCTCGTGACCAGATTAGTTCCTCTATGTAATTCTGGCAAAAAAAAAAAAAAAAAAAACGTCAAGATAGAACTACTCAGAGCTGAGTTAGACATGAAGTGGCATTGAGAATAATAAATATGTCAGTGCGGACGGGTTTGATTTAGAGAAGAACTCAGGAGTCCTCTGGTCGTGCATCAAACCCCGAGGTGTCAGACGTGAACTTCCATGACCGGCAGCGGAGCTGGAGACGAGTGCGTTGGCTCGTCCTTCGGGGTATCAGGTGGACATAAAATTCCTGCCGGAGGTTTAATTGCATTCGTGCATTTACACCAAAGGTCACGCGGTGGGCGGGGCCTCAGACGAGGTGCTGTACAAGCAAATCTTCATGTCCTCACAAATAGAAACAGCCATTGTACTGATTATATATAAAAAAAGTTGCATGTTGTCTTTATTGCAGAGACGGTTGTCATGAGTTGCATTGTGTGGATGAAAACAGACAGGCGCACACACACACACACACACACACACACACACACACACACACACACACACACACACACACACACACACACACACACACACACACACACAGACCATTCAACACTCGTAAGGCAGTTTATGTATCTCCATGAAATTATTATTTACATAAATACATTTATATAAATGCTTTTTTTTATAGAACTGTTGACAAACTCTGTTTTTGATTGTAAAATACAATAACTGTGACCTTCAGCTCATCCAGATTCCTCATAGACGTTGTTGTATGAAATCCCGGAAGTGTAGCTTTACTATTTATTTGACAGTCACTGATATAGTTTGATGCACTTGGGAATTCCTTTGTTCTCCTTGATCTTAAAACTTATAATTGATAACATACTTCCAGGACATTTCAGAAAAAGTTAAAAAGATCCCATTTCTCGGTGGATGACTGAGGAGAACGGAGGTGTTTGAAATAAGAGCTGAGGAAATACAGCAGCTGCTTCCTTTAAATCAAAACTTGAATGTACTTTCATGGCTCTTCACTTCCTGATGCCACTGAACTCTAGTTTTTATGTTCAGAAATTCTTAAATTATCTTTTTTTTTTATATTTTTAGCGATTCCGTGTGTGTGTATTTTTTTTGGGTGCTTTTACTTTGCAACTTTCTTGACATAAGTTCCAAATAAATGAAGATATTACCATGATGATGATGTATTATTATAAAGGGAATATAGAGCCACACAGACCCATATAAAGAGAGAGAGAGAGCGGCTTGTTTGAGAGTCGCTGATCAAATGACACCAGCTGCTGTTCATTCTCAGACCTGCGGTGCTTTGCGAACTCTAATCAGGACAAACCCCATTAGGAAATCCATATAAGATTTCTATCTGGAACATTGGACCAATCCAACCACGACTCAATCGCTCTCTGGCCCTAAACCATGAATGTAAGTGCTAGAGTTTCCCTCCACTGTCAGATAAGCAAAGCAGAGATGCATCGTGACCAAACGGGTGACGGCACAAGAAATGCAAAAAAAAATATATAAAATAAAACGTTTTTCATAAATGCACACCAAACTTCACAGATCGGTGTGTCTGCTGGCTATTTGGCCTTTTTTCTTGAATTCATTGACTTTATTTTTATTTATTTTTTATTATTATTATTATTTTTTTATATATATCCATAAGAAGCTTCATTTTGTGGTAATCGGATGAACCGGAATCTTCCCTGCCAGTCTGTGTCGTCCAGCATCTTAAATAGCCAATGAGTTCATGGCGTTTTCTTTTTTCCCCTCGACTTTTGTCTCCTGTCTCCGCTTTTGGGAAAAAAAGACAACAAAAACTTTCCTCTAAACAATGCATCACATCATGCAAATGATCTCTCCCCTCGCTGCTGTAATAATAAATATATCACTTTCATGCAAATCCTGTAATCCCCAGCAGCTGTGCAACTTCATTCCCTCTGCGTGATGTATGCCTCCTTGTGGTCTCTAAATACCCACTCTCACATTCAGCCCGAGTACACGGTAACCTTTTACATTCAGCTCTGGTATTGTGGCTTTGTCATCTCGGTTTGTATTCGCTGCTCATCGCCGTGGTGAGTCTCTCTGCGGCTTTAACTTCCTCTCTCTGCTCCACTGCTCAGTTTGTTTGTAAAGAACCTGGGCACCGTTGCATATGTTCTCATCTCCGGGCAGGACAAATGAGGTCCCGTCAGGCATGGCCGTGCGTGTGCGTGTGTCTGCGTGTGTGTGTGTGTGGGTGTGCCTGCGAAAGAGGTAGTGTGACTGTACGCTAGCTTTTACATGTGTAATTGCGTATGCGAAAGAGACATCACAGAGTCATATTCAGGCGTGTGCGTGTGTGCGCGCGTGTGCGTGCGTGTGCGTGCGTGTGCGTGCGTGTGCGTGCGTGCGCGTGTGCACGGGTAGAGGTAGTATGACTGTAAGGTAGCTATTACATGTGTAATTGGGTATGTGTCATTTCATATTTAGTCGTGTGTGTGTGTGTGGGTGGGTGGGTTTGTTTGTTTGTGTGTGCGAGTGTGTGTTTTGTGTGCTTTAATAGACCCTGGCAGTGATTGAACCAGGTAAGCTCTGTTTAATATTGTGGGTCTGTAACCTGGATAAATAGTTGATTTTTTTTTTTTCCTTTTCTCTGCCTCTAAGTCAATGTTTCTAGTTTGATCATAAGGAGACTTAAAATAGGAGAAAAGTTTTCACATTTGGCTTGGCCAGGGCCACAGCAGCACTGAGTGATGCAAAAATGTTGCTGCTCATGAATTCCGTGCGTACACAATGGGAGCCACTGCAGGGCGGTGACGAGGGCCTTGATTTTTATATTTAAAAAAAAAATAAAAATAAAATAAATAATGGAACAAAAGCTGCTCGCTGAGCAATTTGCTGCTTTGAAATTGGATGTAAAATACAGCAGTCATGTATGAAGTTGACCTTTTTGAATTAAAAGGTGCAATTTTGTTCTGTAAAGTGCCATCAAAAATAAGCCACAAGCCAGGACCTGTCTTTCAGGACCTGTTATTTATTTATTTATATTTCATTTGACAGAAGGACGCTTTTGATCTCATTTTGAATGTGTGGGACACCGAAAACTCAACTTTTTTTGCTTTGTTTACGCCGTTCTGGCCTCCATCTGACTCCAGGGTTTTTTCTTTCTGCACAACGGGAGAATAAAATGTGTCCCTGTGGATCCACCAAGACCTTTCGTGGCTTTATGTATGTATACAGCAGGTTTTGTGAATTTCACCAGAATTTAGAAACCGCATTGTTTTTTATTTCTCCAATTCTCTCTCCTGAAATCAGTTCAGTTCCCAGATTTAATTATGATATTGAAAAACGACACCGACACTTTGCAGAATTGCTGCATATTGGGCAGCCTCCTCCGTCTCAGCTGTGCGTTGCCAAGTTGTTCTGGGCTCATCGTGCTGCAGCGGGAGGGGGGAAACGTTTGCATATTTGATGAGAGTACACGCTGATGTGTGTGATTGAGATCAAGAATGGTCCCATGCCAGGGGTCCCACAGCAACATGCGGAGTTAGATTCATTTGGAATGGCAATTATTTTCATTTTAACGCCGCTTTCATGATCCTTCCGGTTTGGGTTTCAAGATTTGTCCATTTTTAACCTTTTAAAAATCCATATATTGACATATCTAGTCTCGGACCAGATCAGTTGCTCCTCCTGATCCTCTGCTGAGGGCTTTTCTTCTCCATGCCCTGCAGGCTGTGAGATTTTCTCATGGAGCCTCTGCTCTTCTCTTCAATGGACCAGCATTGTGCATTTTAACCCCCTGCGGCACATTCCACATTCTTCTTCTTCTTCCTCATGGGAACCCTGGGTGGTCTCTACAGGGACTTCAAGGAACCTTCAAGTCTCCACAGGGACTTTCCTCTTCCACTCATGTTTTGGTCTGAGGAGGTCTGTCTGAGCTCCGGATTGGGGATTTGGATCCTGCTTTTGATTCTGGTCCGAGATGCTTAATTAGCTTGACCTGGTGCCAGTGATAGTGATCCTCAACTGCTTTTATTCATAGAGTATCTGTGATTGCGGCCTTGGCATCGTAAAAAGTGAAAACTGAGGTTAGAGTAGAAATAATGTTTCTGTAGTAAAATTTGTCATATTTGAGTATTTTAGCGTTTTTAGTTTCTAGCCGTTTGAGTTAAATTGATAAACTAGATCCACATTTTCTTCTTCTTGTGTCTATTGGACAACATTTGCATCCTGTGTTGCCTCGAGACACAATGGTCTTTTTTAAAATATTTGCTTCAAATAATCCAAACCAGTCATTGGATTCAAAAGCTGTGCCGCAATTTGACTTTAAAATGTGAAATCAGCCATTTTTGCATTCTAAGATTCAATTTTCTTGTATTTTTTGTTACATGAACACATTTGATACAATCCCGTGAGCTTTACACCCACTAAAAACAATGTTTTTATTTGATTTTTTTATGTTTTTGAAAAAAATAAAATAACTCAACACTTCAACAACTTAAGGGTAAAATATAAGATAAATCAAACCTCTCATCCATTCTCTCTCCTCTCTGCCCCCTTCACTTGCAAGGCTATTAATTTTAATATGATTGGAAATTTCCTCCTCAGAAAAGAAAAAAAACAAAAAACTCCAGGGATTCCTGGAGGCAGACCGGCCTGCGAGCATGAGATGAAACTTCAACTAGTTTCAACTCTCCAGGCACTCGCACAGCTTTGCCACTGCACATACGGCCCCAATATATGCAACTGTACATTTATCCAATCTAACCGCAGCAGAAGTAATCAAGCCCCCCCCCCCCCCTTCCACACACACACACACACACACATTAAAACCTTTCCCACGTTAAATGACTCTAGAAGTAAGCGCAAAGCAAAAATGAGGCATTGGGTGAAACCTGGTGGAAAAATATAAAAACCATGCCAAGAACTTTAGGTGACCTCCAAATGGCAATTCACCAATATTGCAAAATAAGCAAAACCACAAAAAGGAGGATTTGCCGTTGCAGGAGATTCAGGTTTCACACTTGTTGTCCTTTGTGCACTGAACCTTCGCGCATTTCTCTCGTCCTCCGTGGTATGTTTTTCACGACCCCTTGAATGTGCAGCTGAGCCCGTCATCGATACAAAGTGATGAACTGTGGCCATAAAAAGAAAAAAGAAAGCAGATGTGGGTTGTTTGCAGCTAGACAGAAGCACGGCAGCCAGTCATACGCTGCACTGGAAGATCTTCATCTGACACTTTTATTTTCATGTATTGCAACTGTTGCCGTGGTCATACATGAATTTATTGCCTTGTTTTTAGTTTTAACATTTAATTTGGTTTGCAGGCAGCCCGTAAACATGCTAAATATAAAAACTTATGAATATATATATATATATATATATAAAAAGGGTAAATGGCCTAATTCTATTTTTAACAAAGTCATGATACTGGGTCTAATTATAGTCTCGGATCAGAATAGACCACAATAAACATTTTTAAATCTAATCAAACCTACTATATTTGACTTTTGCTTACAAATCCCACTCGGGACCTTTAATAATGAATTCTTTGACTCATTTAAAATGTGAGATATGTTTTTGCCCGTGCACTTCCACAGTATATCGTTTATGTTTGATCTATCTTCAGATTGGTTGTGGCAGAAACAGCAGGCACATGTCAATGTAAATCATAAAGTGCACTTTCACCATGTTTTCGGCTCTGATGCCATGTGTGTCGGAAATGAACCCGTATAGGCACAGTTTGAAATGCTGGTGTTGTGTGGGATCTGACGGCCATGCTGTGTTTGTTGTTGTTTGTTTGGTCTGTGTCATTCCTCTTGTGCGTTTGCAGCTCAATATGAGGCTTGAAAAAGACTGGAGCGAGTCGGAGGCCACCTGGGAAGACACGCACACACACACACACACTATATCTGAAATTGGATTGGACTCTTTTTGTCTCTGTGGATGGATCTAAACTGAGTATTTGCTGAGGCGGCAGTTTTTTTTAAACCTCCTCGGGTCAGACGTCTCTTTGGCCTTTTTTTTCGTCTTCTTCAGACCAATAATCAGGAGAGACTGTTCCCCTGAGGACTCTTTGAATATTTCCAAAAATAGCCCCCCAAGGCGGATTCAAAAGCCCCCTTAATCTTTAACATCCAGTGTGGCACATGTTGCGATTAAGCGTTTTTAATCTGACAAGCTGTGAGACGCCGTGCTGTATGTTAACAGCACTTTGGAAACAATGCAGCCGTCGGCTCACAGACCATTTTGGTTTGCTAAATCCTCTCAGGAGCGCTGACGTCCCTGTAAATCTGGGTTTATGTCATATTCTTCATATTATTATGGGCATGCACGAGTGGGGGGGGAGAAATAAAAAAAGAAAAAAAAAAAAACCCTGCAGCATTGGAGCGAGCAGCGGCTGAAATCAGAAATGACTCCCAGCTGTGAAAACTCTATCATTAGTAAATAGCGGTTTGCGCAGTATGGCCTCGGGTTACTTTAACAGAGCAAAATGAGTATTTATTTTTCTCTTCAGTGTGCTTGTACATTTTATATCGCTATCTAACTATTAAAACTAATCCGAACGACCCACCACCCCCTGATACGGCAGGAAAAAAATTAAATAGTTTTAATTATGCATCGTTTACTGTAGCTCAGCCTCAGGTGCTCCACATGTGGTGTGTGTGTGTGTGTGTGGGTGCATTTTTAATATCAGTAATAAAACTGAACCCTGAGTCAATTAGAGGCTGTTGCCTCAGCAGAAGTGAGGCGCGTGGAGCGGCGAGGGGGTCTCCGTCCCTGCAGGGCGTCCAACACGCCAACCTGCGTCTCGCTGTTTATCTAATGAAGACAGAAAACGCACAATCCGTGCGTTGACGCCTCACAGTTTGAGTGCGTGCCAGTGCAAGCCTGATGGGGACGAATGTGTGGTTTAAAAAAAAAAAAAAAAAGAAAAGATCCATCACATGCTTTGTAATTAGAGGAGCGGTGGGTGCACGGAGGGGTAAACACAACACTCTCAGAGAATATATTTATATATATATATTTTTTTTTAATGTATAATGTTAGTTTTACTTGTCATATTTAAGTTGCATGAATCGCAAGAATTTTCAACTCTGTAATTCCTTTGCTTCCTGTGAACTTCAGATTGTCAGATGTAAGAGAAATAATAAGAGCTGAGATGTTAGGGGAATATTTCTGGTACATCAGATCAGATCCTTGTTTTGTCGTTCTGTGTGCAACTATAAAAAGATGAATTTCAAAAAAACGACATTCACGACAGGGACAGAAATAAATCAAAGATTTATTCAGGGTAATAAATCAACTTCACTTTGTGGAAAGATCCATTTCAGGAACTCCAAATCCTAATCTAATCCTGTAATGAATTCAGTCTGAGTTATATTCAAAATAACACCCGCACACACATAGGCGCTACAGGAATGAAAGCAGACATTCCATAGAACCAGATACCATAAAAGGTCTGAGTGTACGGAGCGGTCGGATTTCTTCCCTCGTTAGGTGTGAGGTGAGTGTGAAGGCTGAGGCTCTCGGCGGATCGCTGCCGTTTTTTAAATCACAGAACACAAACCCTGCATTGAAATTGTGTCTCCTGCCAAAGAATCCAAAATCCAAAACCCCCCTCAGCTCAGGGGTTGGCGGATTTGGCTCCGGAGTCGGTGGAACACGCGTCGGCTGAGCCGGAGCCAAAAAAACTCCTCATTGTTTCAACATTTGACCTGGAAGCGTGTGACTATCCAACACGCTGATAATCTGCAGCGAACGGGGAATTTTTCCTCTCTTGATCCATTTAGCTCTTTTACGTGCCTGCTCATGCAACATGTCCATCCTGGAATGAGACGATTCTTGTGTGTGTGTGTGTGTGTGTGTCATCGACTTCCAGACCTGATGAAAGCTGATGCTTTTGAAAAAAAAAAAAAAAACCCTTCTGATTTCATTTAAAGAGTTTCTCCAGAACCAGATCCGTTGAAGCGAGTTGACATATTTATTTGACACACGTGGAAAAAACATCAGCTTGATGTCAGATTCCGATTCACTCACTAAGAAGGCAAAATGAGACCGTGTCAAAGATGTGTAAAAAAATAAATAAATAAATAAGTGCATCAAGTGCAGTTTTTTAACCAAGAACTAGATAGAAATTGTGGAAATGTAGATTTCAAAATATCATGTAGTGGTTTTAGTTGTGGATGTATTCCCCTCAAGGGCTCAAATATATGCAGGAGCCAGGAGTTAAATCAGAGTTTTTTTTTTCCGCCAGAGGCTGCCGTGGAAGAAATATACATAGACAGTGGGTATCCTAATTATTTTCCCACTTCGGATGCCTTTTCCCTTTGAGGCTCTTTTGAGTTTTGCCATCGGGGGCACGATGAAGAGTGGGAGGGCAGCGGGAGAAATATATAAAATGTAAATATTGGTCCAAAACCAACTAGGCATTTTCTACGCCTATGTCGATCCAGCTCGGAAAGGGAATCTGGGAAAATATGTCGGTCGGAGGTTTCTTCCCTGATCAGTTCACTGGCATTTCAATAAAAAATGGGACCTCCGGGGTCGTCGTCAACGTCATCGTCATTGGCATCTTCCCTGCTGACAGTGATCCACTGGAGGCCGACCCACACGGTGACTAAATGTTGCGCTGTGGGATCCAGTGGTGTGAAATAATTACAGAGATTATCTGGGAAATTGAGCAATTTTTATTTTTATTTTTTCAACTGAGGATCCCTTCGTTAAGTCAATTTTTTAATAATTATTTCATGATCCGGTTATGCACCGATAATTTCTGATTTCTGTACGGTTCTGTGACTTTTATTCACCGTGCCCAAAGTGTTAATTTGCTGAATTGGAAAGTGACATCTTAAAATGTTAACTTCTGGCTACAGTTTACCCATCAGGCCCGTTAATATACCTATTCTGCAACCATTAAACTGTGTGAGTTGTGCTTTCGGTGAAGCAAGAAGCTAATAATGCATGCAGAGGTTGTCAAGAGAGACAGGTGGTCAAATACCTCACACACACACACACGCACACAAACCACTAAGAGCAACACTGGTAAATTGCTGTGTTGTGTGTGTGTGTGTGGGGGGCTTCAGAGATTTAATTATTTCAAAGAAATGAGCTCATTAGCCCTAAATTAGATGTGAGAGTCTCATATTGTGTGGTGTGCACTAAATGAGGTCCTGTAATGGGTGCCCAGGGACTGATGGGTATTTTTCGTCCAGTGCCAAGCTCTCTGGCTTTGGTCATTGTATTCTGAAGGCATCTCCAGAGGGAAGATTAGTTCCAAGTTCCACTGAGCGGCCGCTGAAGAGACACATCCAGAGCCAGAGGGTCAGTCACGGAATCACTGAGTGCAACGCTTTATTTCATAGAACTGTGTGTTCAAAGGGTTTACGTTTCTTTGTTGCACCATCCTACCAGTTGCTGAAGGGGATTTTTTGTTATTCTTACCTAACCATATCGTGGCATATAATGTAAAACGTGCATCACTTCATTATTTCACCCTAATTAGTGGAAAGAGTCATTGGGAAGGTGTCTGTAGAAGGCTTTAAATATAACAGTATCTAAATATAAAATGCATACGGACCAGAATATTATTTCCAGTTCCTATGATTTCATGTCAAAAGTGAGGAAAAATGCCTTTTTTAGGTTTCTCAACAACTATCAGCCAATTTACATATTTGGTTCTGGCTTCATCCTTCATGCAGTGGTAATGCAAGTATTCATTTTAATTATTAATTACACTCTCAAGGTGAAGGAGGTAACATTGCACTGGCATTTTACTTGTTTCACTTCACATCTTGTTATTCTTTTTTTTAAGATAACATCAAAGCAACATCCATCTCCCAAATGACCTGAAACCGTGACTTGTTCCGCTCTGCTAATGCTGGGCGCTCTAATGCTGCCTTCAGGGTCATTATCTTGGTCATTGTTGAGAAAAACTACTTAGATCTCCACTGGGAGGAAGGAGATGTGATAATGAGGTGGAGAAAACCAACTAACAGGGACTTAGCTTCACTTTCTGCATTGAAATGAAATGCTTGTAATGAAATGTAGACCTTCGTGGACGGCCACAGACAGATTACACACGGAGAGAGGCGTCAATATGGCCGCCAAAGGTTGTGTGTTGATATAGGATGAAGATTATTTATGTGTATGAAGCGGAACAAAGTAAAACGGCTGGCGGGATCCTCCTGTCCATCTCAGTTGTTTGTATTTGAAGAGCTGGAGGGAAAGCTTGTATTGGACCGTTTGGCCTTGGAGGAGGTATTTGAGTTTTTTATAGAATGAAATTACCTCCGTATATCTGTCCAGCTGGTGGTGGCTGCTGCAGAATCTGGCTGTTTCCTTAATTCATCTCCAAGAAGGAAATTATAACGAACTTGCTGTTAACCTCCGTTAATAGGAAGTCTGACACAGAGCCGATGGTACGGCCATATGCATCTAACATTTACATTTAGAAATATTTTATAAAAAATAATCACTACTCACTTCCTGTATGATAATGTGAGGGTTTAATTAAAGTCATGTAAATGTACCGACCTTTCAGTTACATGTTTGAGCTAATGCCAAATGCCCCGTGGATGAAAACTGTGGAGAAAAAAAAATGGAAGTGCTTCCATCCTTCCATGCATGCAATCCATCAGCCTATTCATTTTATGTATATTTGAGAAAAGAATTACAACCTCTGCATTCAAACCCTGTAGGTTAAAGGTGCATATTCATGTTGAAGGAGTTCCGCAGGGCACAATGTGCGCCTGCTGCAAATAATCACGCAACGCAAAGGCTGAAAAGAGTGCAGCCTTCATTTGCAGAGGAAAGGAAGAATGTTGAAGCCGTTCTGCTTTCATACAGAACATTTGCATTTTCTTCCTTTATATCCATGGTGACCCCACTGCAGATGATAATGAGTTGGACATGACATGTTTTTGGTCCAGGATAACATTTCTCTCACATTGTTTGATGGAATGGGATCAAGAGGTTTATGGTCCCCCTTATTGCTTCATAATAAGGGTAATTATGTTCTTATTGTGAAAAAAAAGGCGTTGAACATTAATCATTTGTGGAACATAATCCATGTATTATTCTCCACATGTTCTCATGCTGGGAAACTCATGAAATTATTTACATAGCATATGTGCCAACATTATGGAAGGTTAAAAATGGACTCTTTGGTGAATCTCCATAAAATGTCCCCTTGAGGAAAGTAAGGCCGTTGTGTAAGTGTTCCTGAATAAATGAATAATCTATGTAATATCATATTATCTAATTCATCCTCTGAAAGGAAAACCATGTGGGAGGAACAACGCTTAACCTGGATTAGCTTTCCCATTAGCCTCCGTGACGTGAAGAATAACCGAGATATGTCTGGTCTAACCTTCTAATTAACAACTCGTTAACACAGCATCTCCCCGTGACTTGTCCAGGAAGGTTGAACGCGGAATGTGCTAAAAAGGGAAATACCATGTCTGTTAAATACCTTCATGAATACGGTTCATGTGTGATGATTTAATCGTACTAATTGTATTTAAAAAAAAACTCAATCATTTTGTTCTTCATATATGAGCCATGAGAGTACAGTTAAATATTCCAAATAATGTGAAATTTATTCGGAATAAAGAACATCCATTCGTCGGCCAAACTTTGCAGAGCACCAGACTCATTATAATCAGCTGATCACTTCCTTCTTCTCCACAGGAACCAAACCATTAGTGCCCCAGTGGCTCAGGGGTTGCTTTGTTCAGATAAGAGGACCCACCGGTGCTGACTCCAGGTTGTTTTGTGTTGCAGATCCCAGTAGTTGTACCTATATTACAAATACACAACATGCTGGCTTTTGCTTTGTTCTCCTTTTACCTTCCAACACACCATTCCATCTGTTCCCCTTCATGTAAACATTCCAACAATGCTGTTGTCGAATGGGTTGTTGTTTTGACTTGTCTTCCGAGCCTCACACATCTCCTTTTGTCAGATTTATTCAAATGTTTCCACTTCAGACCCACTCGGGGGAATTGCAATACTTATCTTTGGCATGGATTAAGAGAATCTGATTTCCTGGACCTTCATCCTATCTCATCGCCAATTATCATTTAGCTGCTGCCCCCGAACCTCCCACTGAGTACACCAGATTCCTATTAAGAGGGAGCACTTGTGATGTTCCCCACTGAGAGGTTTCATGATTGCTCCTGACAAAAAGAAATACATCAGATTTTTACTTTTGTGCCCTGTGACATAATGTTGAAAGCTGTGTGTAAAGGTCCTAAATTAGACAATAATTAGCCAATTTTTATCATTTTTTTTGAATTAGTAGCAGTTTGATAGGAACAGTGCGACAGTGTTTCCTGATTTCAGACCAAGAGTTCACCACCATTTGATAAATAACAAATGATTTGTGTGATTCTAAAGACATAAAAGAAGAAGCTCATTAGCTTGGCCATGACAGTGAAGGGGACTAGGATTCTACACTGCACTTTTGACAAAATCCAGTTTAGGCTTTTATTTTCTACTAGTCTGGGGCTGGCGTAGTTTTTTTTTTTTAACCTAAACTCCAGGTTTTCGTTGATAGCCCAGTTCTTCTCCTGACCCAAATATTTTATAATCCTCATATATTCACAACTTAACCAGTATTCGATCAAATATCCGACTTTGGACCCCGACGGCCGTTCGACCCACCGCCAGCTACGTCAGCCCATTAGCTGCTTTGATGCAAATACTTTTTCTCCAGCTGCTCCTGTAAAAAGCTCACATATCTTAGAATTTCCAAGACGCGCATGCGGTTCCGTTCCAGTTCTTTATCTTGGATCCCTCTAATAAGAGCCAATTTCCAGTCGTTGACCCGCTCCACCATCTTAGTCTCCCAGACATTAATCATCCTCAGGCGGCTGTAGTGGGCGTTCCCCAGAGCATCGATCACCTTAATACCCGTGACCATCAACACTTCCACCGGCAGGTCGACACCACGAACACTCTCGATGATTTTCTCATTGTAACCTTCCCCCAAATTTCGGATTTTGACAAAGACCCCTTCCACAGATTGTACAAAGTGCTCCACCATTTCTGTAATGTCGATGTCCAACTTGTGGATGATATCCTCCAGCTGGCTGATCAGCTGCAGCTCCAGTGACATGTAGTCGTTGTGGAGCTGGATGATCTCGTCGTTGCAGATCCTGATTTTGGTCTTTAGTATCTCCGGATCGGACAACTCCCTCAACGCCAGGAACCTCTCTTTGTGTTGCTTCTCGAACTCTGCCAATTCCTGCAAAACCTTCTGTTGGTTGGCACCCAACAGCAACGCTACGCTTCTGTCGAAGGAGTGGATTTTGGTCTCTCTCCGTTTGTGCTCGCCCATGCCGATGATAAAAAGCTGCATGGAGATGTCCCCGAGTTGTTGATCGAAGGTTTGGAGCAGGTCGGCCACTCCTTCCACGCCACGTAGCACCCGTGTCACCTGATCCTCTTTGAACATGCACTTGTACAAATAAGGCCCGTTGAGATACTCCACGAAGGCGTCTGTATGTATTTGGAGTTCGGCAGCGGCGTCCGGTTGATGATTCAGCTCGTCTTCAAGTTTCAAGTCCTCAATGTCGCTGTTGTATTTGATGGCCGCCTCCTTTTTTGTATTCTCGTCCAGTAACCTGTTGTTTAGCAGCACCAGGTTCGGAAGGAAGCCGGCGATGTAAAGAGTGAAGTTAACTTCCTCAGACACCGGGTTTGCGACCACGTTGAGGGCAAACAGATTTGTGAATCTCCGGACGTAGAGCAGGTTATCCAGCTGACTGAGGAAGTTGTTGGCGATGCAGAAATGAGTGAGACTCACAACCTCTTCCATGTTCTCAACCACCGAAACTCGGTTGTTGGACAGATTCAACATCTCTAGCTTCTGCAGAGAATCCAGACCCTCAATTTTCTCTATTTGGTTAAATGACAGATTGAGCCAAGTCAGATTCACCAGGCGATCCAGACCCGAAATCTTCTTGATCCTGTTGATTGCCAGATCCAGCCAGGTCAAACTGGTCAGGAGATCCATGCCGTGAATCTTCTCGATGAGGTTGTTGCTCAGATCCAGCTGGGTCAAGTACTCGTAGTTCCATAAACTGGCGATCCTCAAGATGTTTTTGCCGGCCAGATTTATTTTCATGACTTCAGTGAAGTGTATTTCTTCCACTCTTCCAATTTGCTTCTCCTGATCTTCAGCAGTTTGCTGCTCTGCGACCGCCTCAATGTCATATCCTCTCCTACCAAACTGTATGGGTGTGTCGCCCAACAGCGCCATAAAAGGATCAGCTGGTGTATCCGACATTGTTGTAGAGCCAATGTTACTTCTTGGCTTCCTGTTTGTCTTGGTATTCGGTTCCTCACCTGTTGTTGCGTAATGGTGGCTGGAGAACAACTTGAAGGTGGATTTTTCCTGCTTCTTTAAAGATAACCCTGCTTCTTTAATCTCAGAATTCTTATTTTAACCTTCTTCTGTTTTTGCCTTTTGGCCTGGAAGACAACTTTGATGTGCGTGACGTCCATCAGATGTTTGAATATATAAAATGCGCCAGTGACTTCAATATTGCATCATACTAAGATCAAAGTAATTAAGAACTTACTGTGACATAGCAACTGTTCAACTAAGCACAAGTCATAGTAGTTTTGTATATTTTGTTTAACCACAGAACACATAATTCAGATCAAGCCATTTTTAGAACAGACAGCTTGAAGTTAGCCTAGTCAATACCCCTAACAAGTAGAATCAAGGTGTTCATCCCTCATCCCCTTTTTAGGTTTCAAGAAGCCCAAAGGTATCTTGCACTTTCACCCACTTCCCGATGTCCGAGCGACACGGAACCAAGACCAGCGCCTTCGGCATCCCTGAAAACCCCGTAGGAACGACTCCCATTTCTCTAGCAGCAACCCTAGTCCAAAACCCTGTAAGGGTCAGGTTTAGGGGATTGGGGTTAGAGTTGATGGAAGAAATTAGGGTTTGGGTTTTGGTGACTCCCCCTAACCCTAATTTTCTGCTTTTCAAAATCAACTTGGCAAAATCACAGCAGCATTTTCCCATTTAATCTGACATTTCAATGTCAAGGTTCCTGACGCTGCATAAACTCTTTCTGCCTGAAGTTCATTTGGCTTCAGAACCTTTCCAGTGAGTTTTTTTTTAAGATGAAAGAAGAAACAAAAAAAAAATCCAATAGCTCAAGGTAGCAGGAGCTAAAATCGAAACATAATCGAGGTAATCCAGGTTTTGACCCATTCCGAGTCGGCAGCCTAATGTATTTCTGTCCCAGGTGATTGAGTAGGTGGTCGCTGTTGATATTTCAGGCCCCTTCTCTCCTTCGTTCACTGAGCCATTTCATCATGTCAAAATACAAGATTAAAAAAAAAAAAAAAAAAAAAAGAGTAGAGTAATTAGATCCCGAGAGTGTGCTTTTATTATGTTTTGGTATTAAAACTGTAGAAAAGAAAAGGCCAATCAGAAGGATTTCAGGGGAGAAAATTAACTCAGTTTGTGACGGAGATTCTGAAAGAGAATATTTTTGCACATTCCAGCAAATTTTGATTTTGCGGAACTAAACAACAATCTTCCTCCATCGTTAATTCACCGCATGGGCGAGATGCTTAATTATTCTCATGGGATTCAGCGCATGCTCATTAATTCTCCAGGGTTCTACACATTCTGTTTTTTTTTGTTATATCATCACTCTCAGGCCCTTTTATGGGTTATCTTATTGCAGGCAGATTGCTGACTATAATGCGTTCCTCCTTAATGTGCACTTGAGTTTGGTAAGAGTCCACCTGGGTATTGTGTGTTGTCAATACGGCTCATTTCCTCAGCCCCTACAGTAGATGTGAGCCACGCTGGGCTAAATCCTCCAGGGGGATTGCAGGGGCTTGAATATTGCAGGTAATGACCGGGACTGTGTACCAGAGTCATAAAGCTGCAGTTCGCCGGAATGGTTTGTAAAGCATCACATTTTTAAAGCTGCAGTATATATGTTACATGTGAAAGTATGTACAGGGTTCGTTCAGGAACAGATTTGTACCCAAGTGGCACAGAGTGGATGAGTGTTGTAAAAATAAAATAAAAATAACAATAAATAAATCTAATTTTCTCTCATCCAATATCAATTTATTTCATCCTGGATGAAATGGTGAGTGATATCTGTTTTCAGGCCAAGAGGGTGGATGGACATTTTTTAAATTTTTTTGTAATTTTTTATTTTTTATTATTCTATGTTTGGATGTTCTTGTGTTTTTTCATATTTCCATTTCCGAAGGGCTGTTCTGAGAAGAGTGTCTGTAAAGTCCACAGAAGATTTTGGTAGTTTGCGTGACAAAATGGATGTGTCTGTGTTTGTGTGTGTTAGTGTGTTAGTGTGTGTGGTTGTATGTCGTGTGTGTGTGTCTGTCTTGTGTGTGCACGCATGCTCGTGTGATTGTGTGACATTTGTCTCAGTTTCTGTCAGAGTTGAGCAGACGCTGATATTTCCTCCTGGTCACTTTCTGACAATGTTATAGATGAACACACACACACACAGACTTTCACATCGCACACATCACGCGTCCACACACAGACACACACATATTCACACTTGGCTTTGGCCTTGACTCGACGCAGCCTCCAGTAACTGTGAGTCAGAGAGCAGAGGGAGGCAAAAGTGTCATTGTACGAGCTTCTTATGAGAAATAATTCCGTGTATTATTGTGTGTGTAGGATCGTGGGCGAGAGAGAGATTATGTTGAGGTGTGAGAGAGAGAGAGAGAGAGAGAGAGAGCGATGTGTGAATGTGTCAAGCCAGTAGGAAAGTGTCGGGCTGCCTGTACTCTCAGTGACTCTATAGAGATGAAAAGAAAAAAAAAGAAAAATAAATCACTTCCCTGAAGCTCATGATTCAGAAAAAAAAAAAAAAAAAACTCCCATTGTTCTGGATGCAGATCTTCACTCTGTACGTTCCTCCGCGGATCATCTCATGTTGGCTTGTCCTTGGGGGCCTTGAAAGGACGTTTCTGTGACCTTGAAGTAATCAGGCTTCTTCTTCTTTCGTGCTGTAAAACAATAGAATAGATTGTGGAAAAAAAAAGTATATATATATATATATATATATATATATATAATATATATATATATATATATAGAACGGTTGTGAGGGAACAACTGAGCAGCGGCGTGATGCACCCGTCATGGTCCTTGTGGCTACGTTGTATTCCCAGGAGGAAGCTGTAGTAGCTCGGGCTGTGTGTATGTCAGACGTATCACGGGGAGGATAAAAGGATTTTAGCCTTCGGAAGAATCCCGACTACAATGAATCACACCTCAGTTATCTTTTCTTTTTTTTTTTTACCAGAAGCAAAAGTCTTTCCTGGCTTAGAGACTCTCTGTCGTACATAGCTGTTTTCCTTTTGATTTAATGACAGCACTACAGGCGGATTTATCTTTGTGTGTGTGTGTGTGTGTGTCTTGTCTGAAATGCAGAGATTGAGTTTGTAAGAGCGCAGGATACGAAAAAAACTCAGATTTCGGTTCCATGAATGATAAACTGTATTTATATATATATATATATATATAGAACGGTTGTGAGGGAACAACTGAGCAGCGGCGTGATGCACCCGTCATGGTCCTTGTGGCTACGTTGTATTCCCAGGAGGAAGCTGTAGTAGCTCGGGCTGTGTGTATGTCAGACGTATCACGGGGAGGATAAAAGGATTTTAGCCTTCGGAAGAATCCCGACTACAATGAATCACACCTCAGTTATCTTTTCTTTTTTTTTTTTACCAGAAGCAAAAGTCTTTCCTGGCTTAGAGACTCTCTGTCGTACATAGCTGTTTTCCTTTTGATTTAATGACAGCACTACAGGCGGATTTATCTTTGTGTGTGTGTGTGTGTGTGTCTTGTCTGAAATGCAGAGATTGAGTTTGTAAGAGCGCAGGATACGAAAAAAACTCAGATATCGGTTCCATGAATGTTTGGCTATGATGTGCAGTTCATCATTAATGTGATTATGTAAGACAGCTCTATCTTTTAAGACAGAAAATTATAAATGTAATTTTTTTACCAGCAATTTACTTTTTTAATGATTTGGAAATATCATGGGAAAAAACAATGTGTTCTCTGCCACTTAAATATAAAGACATGAATAACCTGCAAGTAGTAAAATGGTCCTGCTTCCAGTTTGGCAGAAATAAACATGATAATGTGTTTTTTTTTTTTTTTTTTTTTTATTGGTAACAGCAGACACGCGAGGTAAACACACAAATATAATAATAATTAAACACTGGAGATGAAACTATGCTGTAATTTGCCTCCTCTTCTCATATTGTAAAATAACTGAAACTTACAGTATACGTGAATTTTCAAAAGCTTTTATTTCTCCAGCGTTTTTGGGTTGTTTTTTTTTGGTGGCGGTACATTGGTGAAGGATTGTATCGCCACCACAGGGTGTGTGGTGTGTTGTACCGCACAGAGTATAGAAACTAGGATGCAGCCATATGATCAAAGCATCCACGCTGGCACCATCCCCCCCCCCCCTTATGATTCTTTCGCCTTAAACCGTTTCATGGTCACCAAGAGGCGTGGGGAGACAGCCGGGCCCAGCGCACTGATCAAAAACACTGCACAAGTGTATTACAGCCACACAACAACTGGCATTCTGATAACAACCTTATTTATTTATTTTTTTTACACATAACAACTGCATCTTGGAGTCTGTGGTTGTAGCCCCAACCTGAATATCATACATGGACTCATCCAAGGCAGCGAGTGGATTTTTCTCTGAACAATTTTTGACGCATTCATATAACGGGCGTCTGGTTGTGCACATTATTATTTTGTTGCATTTCTTTTTTTTTTTTTAAATATGTGAGACGTTGGGGCTGAAAATGCAGGTGGAAAATGGTCCGAGTTGATATTTTATCTTTGGTAGGATGTCTATAGTCACCGGAGCTCTGTTTATTATTTCTTTATTATTTTTATTGTTTGTCTGCTGCGCATGTCATTATATTATGTTATGATCGAATAAGCCTTGACTAACTTCTTTGTAATAGTGCCAGCAGACACGAGACCACTGTGCTCTTCCTGTTTGATGAGATAAGGAATCCATCCAACAATTATTATTGTTTGTTTATATTTAATGTGCAATTAGTTTCTTTTTTCAGCTTTATTTACACATGTACCCATCATGTTCCATCAGTTGTCCTGTTGTTACACTACTTCAAGCGATTTCCAATCTTTTAAAATGGATTCAGCAAAATAAAAACGAAAAATAAATAAATAAAGTCGATTTATTCATGACTTAATTTGAGCATCTGTTGGTGGAAACTTATGTTTATTTCATTTTCAGCGGAGCAAGAGAATGGGATGTAATGTGGCAGTAGTTCCGTTAATTAAAAGTTAAATCTGAGAGCTGGAGGTGGAAGTTTATAATGGGAAGCAAATGAGGGGCCCAGGGGCGGGTAAATCCTGGAGATTCTTAAAAGAACCTTCACTGAAAACAAGTCACAGTTAAAAAGTCGTCTGATGACGTGTGTACAGTGGAGGTGAGGATGCTCCTCTGGGTTAGATCTGATGAGTGCATTTATTTTCGCTCACAGAATGAAAGAAAGCGTGCTTTTCTAGAAAGCAACGTGGCGGCTGGCAGCAGATAAAACCCGGATTGCCCGTGGGCACTAACCAGAAATGAACTGAAGAAAGAAAGTGGGGCAAAAGGATTGGAAGATAAAACATTGCATTAATCAGCTGGCAGTGTTTTTTTTTTTCTTTCTCACCAGCAAGCTCTGGAGCACAATGGAACTTTGAATTAGTCGTGTGGAAGTCGGCTCATTCCAGATGCCCTACTTTCCACAGCCAATGCACAACCTGACCCCTCACTGGACTTGTTTTTTCTTTACTTTAGTTTTTCCGTGCAAATACTTGATTTATAAATTCAATTCCATGAAATGTATTTATTTTTTGTAGTTAAACATAAAATCTGGAAACTTTATAGAAAGAGGCTTGACAAAAAATTGAAATAAATCTCAACACGAAGGGTAAATGGCAATTTTAATGATGGACATAAATAAATACATGATCTGAGCCACAAACTGGCTATCCTGGATTTCTGTTGAACGGCTTCAAATAACAGAAAAGATAAAAAAGAGGAATTCATCCTGAAATCCTTTTAGGGACTTTATCACGTAAAGTATCAGATGTAGTTTCCAGAGCAGCAGCTGTTCAGTTCTCATTTCATAAAAAGCACAGACAGTGAAGCACAGCTATATTTAATAAACACAGTCAGACATCAGACAACACACCCACACACACGCACACACGCACAACAGGAGGTTGTAACGTGATTTAAAACTTATTTAGTTTGTGGTCATGAAGCCAGTAGACAATACGGTGGCCTCACCTTGCAAAATGTACATTTTATTGTACTGAATGTGATGAATTTCTCGCATGGTCATATTTGTATAGGTATATTAGCAATATGGACGAATAAAAAAATATACATTATTACTCTGATCAATGCAGTGATTTATAGACAGTAATGGGAAAGTCTATGTTTCAGTGGACAGATGTTTATTGTTTTTTTTTGGTGTGAGCAGTGTATCATCAGATGTTATCAGGTTTCACAGCTTGTTTATTGACCTGACTTTTTTTTTTCTCTGCCCACTGAACATCCACACACTCTGACTTTAGATTATGTTGAAATGCCCTTCAAGATTTTTGATTATTTTTTTTTTAATGAAAGCTTTTCAGAAATTAAAATCAAAGTCCTGCATTCATTTATGGAGAAATCTTTTTTTTTTTTTTTTTTTTTTCTGGCTTGATGGCAGCAGGAAAATTAATTTGAATATAAGGTTCTGTGGTCAAATAGAAATGCTTTGAGAACGCATAGAAATGGCAGGATGATGTCCTCGCTGAAGGTTAATGTGTATTTAGGCTGAATGGACATTTTGCTCAATGCTTTTTTTTTTTTGTGCTGACCCTACGCTGAACTCATGCTGAGCACCACAGAAAACTTTATTACATTTCCATTCACGCTCAGATCATTTAGCGGGAGACCCAATTGGATGTATACCGAAATGTGACTGTATACGGAGCTCCTTTGTCCTGGTTAGGTTTATGTGACCAAGTGACGTTTTAAAAGAAATGAATCTCTGGTCCTTCGTAATCCCCTCAGTTATTTTGCTCACACATCTAATGGTAATTTAATTAAAATAAATAATAAAAAAAGCATTTTACAGATTATTCAGACCTCACTAGAAAATGTTTCACCTTAACTGCACTTTTTTTTTTTCCATTCCATGACCATTCAATTAAATTGCACTGTTATGTATATGTATATACAGTATATATATATATATATATACATTTCAGTGAGTGGAACCCAGCAGCCCTTCATTTCCACACACTGTAAGAAGATATGAGCAGGCTGTTGAAAATGTGTCCTCCATCCCATAATCATAGACTGAATATAATACACAGTCTTAATGCGTATCATTGGATTACCATGTATCCCACCGATCTGTATCATGAGTTGTACGAATTTGGGGTTTTGGACACAAGCGTCATGTTCGTTCTGGAGAAGACGAGTTTTTCCCAGCCAGGTTTGATCATCATAATAAAATATACTAATAATAATAATAATAATAATAATAATAATAATAATAATAATAATAATTATTATTATTATTATTATTATTATTATTATTATTATTATTATTATTTTTATTATTATTATTATTATTATTATTATCATCATCATACTCATCATCATCATAATCATAATAATCATAATCAATTTCCAGGTGAAATCACTGATCAGATAAATGTAATTGAAAAGCTGTGATTTCCATCCATAATGTGACTTGTATTTAACATTTTATTCCAAATATCTTCATTAATATCTTAATTAATAATAATAATAATTTTCCCAGCTCCGCCCTGCATCATGTTCTGCTCCAGCAGAGTTGTTAAAGTTGTTGACAGCTGACACCAACAAAGTAAACACATGCCGCGGAACAACTTTTTATGGCGGCCTGCTTTTTATTCTGTCGGATCTCTTCACCTTCCTTTAGCTCCTCATTTATCTTTCTCCAGAGTTCCACTCGCTCCGTCATTTATCATTTAGAGGAAGAACTGTTAGTTCTCTCACCGTGTTCCATTACAGCAGAATGTGCTGAGTATGATGTAGCATTAATGAGTGGCTGCGTGTGTGGATGCGCGCGCACGTTTGCACGCGTGTGTGCGTTTCCTAATGAGTGTGCATTAAAAGGCTAATGAAGAATTTGCGGTTCCAGATGGGAGGACTTGCTTTGACTCCCTGATTCATGGTGTGTCACATCCACTTTACCTTCCTCACCTCTCTGTGGACGAGCAGCTCAGACGCAGCAGCTGCACTGTTCAAAGTGAAGATCGCAGTTACTCACACCAAATTCACTCGACATGCTCGTTTCCAGATGGTCTCGGATTAAGATAATTCATGGAATGCTTATGTCTTCCTTCATGATAAGGGATTGAAAAAAAAACGAAAAAAACATCATTTGCCAGGTTAGCTTATACATACATTAGTTGTGCATTTGGTTGGCTCCTCATGCAGAAATGACATTGAAATATAAAGTTAAAAAAAAGGCCGAAGCAGACTTTTGACACTGACTCATTAATGAGTTTATTCATGTTGTAGAACTTTGAAGTGTTATGGGAGGATTCAGGGTTTTTAGGTTTTGGCTGAGTTAATTGCCACAGAAATAAATCCTGAAGAAGAGGAGATAATGTTGTAAAACAGCATTATCTTTTTTATGCCATATTATTGTAGATAACCTCCACCAGGAACACGCTGGAATCCACTAATACTAGTCTCCAATTATTTTTACCCATTCAACAGCTGCTCTTTCCTGATTTTGTATTTTTTTTCCCCAAAAACAACACTTCTTCCAGTGTGCGTCTGAACTCCACACAACCCTGTTGCAGCGTGCGTCGCTTGAGACCGTAATGTGTTCTAATTAGGCAGCAGGATAAAGCAATGTCTCTTCCATTAACTGATGCTGCTTCTACACTGAGTGCCTTCAAACATACTGCATGTTTCTTTTATTTCTTTATTTTTCCTATTGCAATTAGCTCGGGAACGTTGTATCAGCCCCTTTGAACGTGAAAAACCAAATGATATTAATGGGAAGAGAAAAGAAAGGAAGATGAAGGACAGCCAGGGTTGAAGTCTGCAGCACCTCAGAGTTCATTTCCAGAGGATCAGACGGGATTCAGTTCAAACGGGGACACCTGAATAATCTATAATTAATCTGGGTTTGTCCCTCACTGAACATTGCGATGACCAAGTTTTGATCTGAGAGTGTTCAATTTCCATTTTTGTGGTGATTGTGATTTTTTTTTAACCTGTGTGTGTGTGTGTGTGGAGGATGCAAGTTGTGACTGTGACGCTCAGTGTGGGATCCTCACAAATGAGGAAGTCATTTTTGGTTTTCATTATTTCATGAAATAATGAAGAAGCTGCGCTGGTGTTGAAATTACACAGGTAAATGCGAGAGTCAATATCACTTTAGGATTTCACTGGTGTCTCCTGGGTAAAAAAAAAAAAATCCTGTGCTTGACCCGTTCATACACCACACCGTCTCTGTGTTTTCAGCATTGCTGTTTTTTAATTATTCATTTTTTTACAGTATACCGACACCATGAGTGAGACTTTTTTTTTTTTTTTTTTTTCTCCGAACCGATATGAGCAGACCGTAATGCTCCTCTTTCCGTCCTGATGTCATATCAAGTTGCTCCATCTTCCTGAAATGACTCCGGTGGAATCAATACAAGCCACTTCAGCTCCACTTAATTTTTGTGGTGATTGTGATTTTTTTTTTACCTGTGTGTGTGTGTGTGTGTGTGTGTGGAGGATGCAAGTTGTGACTGTGAGGAAGTCATTTTTGGTTTTCATTATTTCATGAAATAATGAAGAAGCTGCGCTGGTGTTGAAATTACACAGGTAAATGCGAGAGTCAATATCACTTTAGGATTTCACTGGTGTCTCCTGGGTAAAAAAAAAAAAATCCTGTGCTTGACCCGTTCATACACCACACCGTCTCTTTGTTTTTTTTAATTACTTTAATTACTTTAATTACTTGCTTTTACAGTATACCGACACCATGAGTGAGACTTTTTTTTTTTTTTTTTCCGAACCGATATGAGCAGACCGTAATGTTCCTCTTTCCGTCCTGATGTCATATCAAGTTGCTCCATCTTCCTGAAATGAGTCCGGTGGAATCAATACAAGCCACTTCAGCTCCACTTAACATGAAGTGGTGTCTGGAGTGTGTGTGTGTGTCTGTGTGTGTGCGTGTGTGTGTGCGTGTGTGTGTGTGAGCCAGATGAATTATAAAGCTCCGGGTGATCACTTTATACGTGTCCCCATGACTTCAGTGGCCTCAGGGTGATTTGATCTGGACGTCAACAGGCTGGGGATGGATTCTAATGTCTCCGAGTGTGTGTCTGTGTGTGTGTCTGTGTGTGTGTTTGTGTGTATTTCAGACTAAAAACCAGTAAAATGGGAACAATTGCAATTTGGGACACAGCTGTTGTCCCGATTGGACACAGCTTGAAGATTTTGGGTCAAAGATTGCGTCCTCAAGAGGGAAAGAGTGTGTCTCTGTGTGTGTCTGTGTGTGTGTGTGTCTGTGTGTGTGTGTAAAGGCTGTGTCATTTGAACCACACATTGATTTGGTCATACCATAAATACCATCTTAATAATTACGTGTGAGACTCTGTGCAACAATACACACACAAACAAACTTCCTGAGAACTTGAACCCTGCTGTGCATGCGTCCAGTGAGGCAAAGTGTGTGTGTGTGTGTGTGTTTGTGTGTTTGTATGTGTGTGTGTGTGTTTGTGAGGAAAGTGGAAAATCAACATGGCCAGTCTGTATCATATGCCCCTGGGAGTCGGCCGATCAATAATGCAGTGAACTGCGATACATCCACTCTGTCACACATGCACTAATACACACACACACACACACACACGCCTACACACACACACACAAACACACACACACACACACACACACCACTCTACTGTCCTGAGGGAGCTGTTGGAATGTGTTAGAGCCCATTTTTGCTGAGAAAAGGAAGTAGAAAATGCTGCACATGCGTGTGTGTGTGTACACAACAGCGAGTGTGGACTGTGTGTGTATATATGTGTATTCGGATGTTTCCCTAGCTCTGACGGTGTTGTTGACGTTGTGGATGTAAACCTGGGAGGCTTTGTGAGTGATGCTGCAGCTTCTCTCTCAGATTCTCAGCTTATAGATTTAGATCTGGTGCACTTTGGTGCAGTTTCAGAGATCCTCGTCTGGTTGCGGTAAAAAAAAAAAAAATCAGGACCTGAACCGGACCATCTTCACTCCACGATCAATAACGCTGATCGATTTCAAACATTGTTCAAATGAAATACGTTTGTCTGTCATTGTGCTATATACGTCAGCGGAGGAGGTGGCTCAGACTCGTCTCTCGGTGCCCACGCTTCTATTTAAATCGGGACACACAAGCTCACATGTGACTCACTATATATTGATATATATATATATATACATATAGAAATGTGTGTGTGTGTGTGTGTGTGTGTCACTCAATGTATTGACCTATTTATACAACAATTAAATGAAAGCCATGCATTTTGAACCGTGGCGTTAAAACCATGAGTATTGAAACATGTCTGGAGGGGAATTTGTTTTCTATTTGTGTGTCCCCTGGTTATGATTCAGACCCCAGTGACCTCACAGCGTTACACAACATACAACATGTCCAGAGAAACACCGACAACAGCCACACTGGGGGCACCGTAAATCTGATGGAGAGACCACAGTGTCTCCCAGGTCTGACATGATAAATGAGAGGATCTGCTGTAAATCTGCACGCATGTACATGTGCACACACATGCACACACACACACACACACAGAGACACACGCGCACACATACAGAGACACACACACACACGCACGCACGCACACACAGCGGGTCAGTCTGGGCTGGTTAGTCCTTTTTATAAACGAGCTCTGGGGTGCAGGGACGGTGACGCTGCACAATCAGGACACTGTCGCACACACACGCACACACACACCCACACCCGCCAACAAGTCGTGCACCCGCACACACACACATGCATTAATAAATAGGGCTCAAATGTCCTGGAACCTTCTCTTTGCCAAACACTGAGAGAAAGAAACATCTTTAGCTGCAGCATTGCGTCTCTATCACTTCTAATAAATGTTATTTTATAAGACCACTAAAAAAGATGTATTGTTCCTTTTATTATGTAAATACTTTATATATATATATATGGTAAAAAGAGCCTCGTTTTTACTGGTTGGTGATATATATATATACATACACTTTCTACACAAACACACATCTCCTCCTTTGCCCAAACTGTCTCCCAGATACTGCCAACATTTGAGCTGTGACCTGCTGTTAATATGAATATGAGGAAACTCCAGGAAGTGCTGAAGCTGCACTTCCTCTCCTATTGCAACTTACCTTCGAAATGTTTAACTCGAACAAATAGTACTCTCACATTCAGGAGCTGTAAAAAAAACCAAAAAAAAAACAGCATACTAAAGCAAACGCTTATTTCATATTCAAACAAATGATGCATCCCTGGTACATTGATTATAAAATTGACCACCAAAGTTTTTTCGACCACCCTCGACGCACACGTGCGGGACTCCGACGCACAAACATCAGACAACCTGTAGCCGCAGTTATCGGCCCACGGAGGCTGCGTGTCGTTGCCCTCTCGCATTCTCACAGCCGCAATAATCCATACACATATATATTAACCATAAATCACAAATGTGCAGTGCATGAAATACAACAAGGTGGGAGCAACCCTCATCCTGTTGCTCACGGCAACACACACGCTGGTCACATATGGATGTTGGGGCAGGAACACTTTTTTATATATGATAAAAAAAAGGTATGATTTTACCCCTCCGCCATTATAAATCAGCATGCGGGGTTTTCTTATAGTGGACCAGGAAGGATTTTTTTAGGCTCCAGGGTCCCAATCATCCAGCAGCCATGATTGTTGCTGGTTGAATTTCATTTGATATTATTTTTGTTAATGTTGTTTTTGTGCTGTGCTGCAGCTGCCGTTCTGGCCTCAGGTCATTTGTTGTGTGTTGGTGCAGGAGGAGTTTGAGTTTTTTTCAAAAGCTGCAATATAACACAGGTTTGACTTTAAGCTTGTTGCATATTTTAGGCTCCCAAGGCCGAAAAAAAATAATAATACACGAATGCCTTTATATATCACAGGTGCATCGTGCAACGAGAGATTCTGGAGAGATGTTATATGTAAAGTAGCACGGAAACTGTTTTGAAAGATACTTCTTTTTTTCTCGCTGGATGATATAATGTGGAAAAAAAAAACGAAAGATGAAGGGAAGTCGAGCAAAGTCAGTGTGTGGAGTCTGAGATTTTTCAAATATTCTGTTGTTGGCTTCTGGACGCTGCAGTGAGACTGAAAGAGAATTTTGGAATCAGATCTGATATGCACCCTGACCTAAGTGGGGGCCCACATCTGAGAATCCTATTTCAAATTCAGTGGGCAGGAATTCAAGTCAAGTGCTACAAAGTACATTTTTTAAAATGGTCTCCACATTTGAGATATGATGCAAACCAAATGTTTTCGGATAAATATTCTTACTCGGCTCCCACATTCATCTTATTTTATGGTGGTGTCATAATAACCATTGTCTGTTTGAAATGTTTCCCCTATGTTCCTGCACCGAGGGGAAATCTTTGTGAAGGTCTTTTAGATTTATAATAATTGAATGCGTGGTCTGTCACCAAGAGATGCTCCATTTAGTTGGCTGCAGTTTATCGGGATTATTCATCTGTTTCCACGTTGTGTGTCCAGGTGTGTCTGTGCACAGGGACATTGTACAGTCAATTAATCACGGACCAGTGAATAAACAGCTCGGCCTCCCCGATAGACTGAGATTTAACACCGTCGCAAATGGAACAAGTTAAAGTGGTCCGTTAAAATAATATAATTCAGGCGACGTTGCTAGGCGGATTGAGGATTAACTCACCTCCTGACCTGGCAAGTAGCACTGAGTCAAAAGGGGGGTGGCGGGGTTTAAAAGCTGAGTTACATCTGGTTTTATAAGCTTGTAAATTCCTGTTAGTACCAAAATATATTCACCCAGACATCCAGACTTTTTTTTAATTTTTTTTTCCCAGCCTGCTGTGGAATATTTTAGATCCTCGCCCCACCAAAAGAAAGTGAGTAACAGGAGTACTTACTGCTGGATAACCCAGAGGCGGCTGAACCTGCTCCTGGTTAAAGCTAGAGTGGATTTCAGGACATATTCGAAGGAAAACCAGTGGACTGGATTCCACTGAAAATCCTTTTGCATTTGAGTTAAATATAATAAGTGTCAGACTTAATTTAAAAAACAAATTATGAAATAAACTAATTCATGTTGCATTGTCATTGTGCAGTTTTTCTGTCCTGTGACTGATGAATAAATGTGAGGCCTTTTTTTTTTTTTTTTTCATTAAAGTGATTGTAGCCCCGTTTCTGCTCCATAATTAAGAGTTATATTGCTCAGGATAGATTCACCAGTCTTTAAAAAGAACCACACTTGACATTTGAACCCATCTTTACCACATTTAGTTGCCACTTTCTCGGTTTGAGATTTCTGGTCCTCCTCCTCTCCTTTTCTTTTTGAGACACCACAGCTGAGAGTCTCTCATTAGTCTGAATTATTTAACATTTCCTCAGGTGTTCCTGTGGTTAATTAAACATAAGCTCAGATCATCACGACAGCTCCTTTGGTCCTTAAACTGCTCTTTTTTCGTTTTTTCTTCATTTGGCAAGGCAGCGATTACTGTGAGAAAAAGTGCGGGGTGACCTGCTCCGTGCCGTCCTTGAGTTTTGAGGATAAAGATTGGAATTAGCCAGCCACTCACACAGAAGGCCGACTAAACGCTAGTTGTAGTAGGGCGTCTGTCGTGAGTCACGGTGACAAAGAGAGAAAACGGAGTCACAGAACCAAAATTAGCGCTCTCACTCCCGTGGTCTGAGAGGAGGAGATCACAGACTGCAGGGAGTAGAAAAATAAGATTTGACCTCTGCAGGCCAAGAATGGATCCAATCTCTGGCAGTCACACGCGTTAATAATAATCAGCAAGTTCAAATAAATAAGAGAAAAAATCCAGGAAAGAATCTGACACCAAACAAACCCATATCCCTGAAATGTACTTTACAATTAATTGAATTATTATTGTTAAAATGCCATGGTTGAGTAGTATTGAAGTGATGTCTAATTATAGCCATAAACAAATTAAATATTTTCTACTTAGTCTCTGGAGGTGAGGGCTCAAAACATTCTTCTTCTTCTTTTTTCATTCTTTATATATGTATAATAATATATCGTGAGAATATATTCTATGGAATTCATGGTGGAGGTCAGACATGGATGTGTGAGTGGAAACATGATGTCGTCAGTCACCAGCTGCACAGGTCAATCTGAGCTGAACCTCCTCGGGTTAGTTTGAAGTAGCTCTTAATTTTTTATTTTTTTTTATCTCCATCTTCTTCCACAGAGCAGCAATGTGTTTAAAAGTGGTTCCACATTTTGTTTGTGTCCTTGTTTTTTTGTTTTGTTTTTATTATAATGAATGTTTGATTAACAACGCGTTGCATGCAAAAAATATATATAAATATTTCCAGGCCCCAAAATAGTTATGAATATAAATGTGCTCTTAATTGAACCGTCTCATACTGAAAATCCTCATTTGGAGGCTTTTGTTTGAACATCGGATTTGTACAAAAGAGTCTATTTTGCCTGACGTCTACAATTAAGTTCTTTTTATCCTATGAAAGAACTTTTTCATTCAAACTTTCTTCCCACTTGAGAATGCATCCTCTCTCATTTCCTCCTGCTCTGTGACCCAGCAGTAGTTGGCAGAACGCAGGTATAGACAACGCACAGCGTGGAGGTGAGAGAGGAGGAAAAAAAAAAAACTCTGGTAAAGGTGAGCAGAGCCACAGCAGTGCGAGGAGGATCTGGTTTCTAGGTTCCTCCGGTGGCCATGGTAACCACGGAGAAATCTAAAAAAAGGATGCAGAACACTGCAGACGGTGCAGGCGGAGATCAGGAGATGAAGAAGGAGAGGAAAACACCGGGTTATAACATACGCTGCACCAACAGGACAGACTCATCACTCATTTATTCACACAGATACACAACAACTCCTTTACGGAGCCATATCGCTTCAGCAAAGTGGTTTTACTGGCACAGTGCCATTGGCGGACGAGGACAATTATAGGGGGGAAAGCAAACGTAACCATCACTGTGTGTGTTTGTGAGAACGAAATGATGTAATATTGAGTGTGCGAGAGAGAGAGAGAAGAAGAAGTGATGGAATCACGGCAATTTGTCGCCATCTCCACATTCAGATCCGGCACATAAACACAGATGTGATGAAATGGAGCAGAAACGGGGGTAAGGCTGTAATTTCCCAGCAGGCCCCAGCTCAGGTTTTCCTGTACCACACACAGGTGCTTCTATCTAATCTGGAAAGGCTGTGTAATAGCATTCTAGTCCCAAATCATCTGATAACCAGGGTCCACGTAAACAACAGACCAATACAAGCTGTGAGAGGAGGGATGTAAGAAGAATGCCAGATAAAAACTTTACAAGTCATTCAATTTGACTATTCTTGACTTTTGCCACTTTTTAAAAAACGTTTGAAGTCATAGATTCGTTTTTATTTAAAACAAATCCACATTCTTTGGTTATTTCTCTGTGGTGAGGTATACTTTAATTATATTTGAATATAATAGACTTAAACCACTCCATTTCTCCAAAAAGACAGATTTGGTAGAAATTCAAAGGACAATGAGCATGCCAAATGGTTTCTCAAACTTATTTCCAGTCATGTCCTCTGCTCAGCAACCACTCCTCACCATCGCAATTGATCATCTGCAACTACGTCAGTCCCTAAATGGACGCCTTGTGTAGTTTAATGGTGTGTACCTTCAAAAAAGTGTGCAGTGTGTTGAGACACACTGTGTGTGTGTGTGTGTGTTCAGGTGCCAACTTTCCCGTTACAGGAAGACATATTGATTTAAACTGTTTGCCCAATTGCGTTGCACCCAACAAAGAACACATTGTGTTCAACTTAGAGCTACACAAATGGAATGAACAATCAGGTGTAGCCTCTCACTGCCACACACACAACCATTCTTTTGAACTTGTGGGTCTGTGTCTGTGTGTGTGCGTGTGTGTGTAGTTGTCCTTGTAGAGTTCTTGAGAACAATTGTTGTGCGGACATTTTTGTGAGGGTTGTGTGTCCTCACAACTACAGACAGACAGTAGTGTGTGGAGTGTTTCTTTGGCACGTGTGTATTTGTGCGTGGACAGACTTGGTGAGACTTTTACAGGTGTGTAGATGGACACTGAGGCGCTGTGATTGATGCTGGTGTCATTCTATCACGCATACTTCATTCTTTTTTTTATGTCTCAGCCCACTCATCAATTCAACTGCCTTTTCAGTGCAGAGAGAGCTTCATTCAATATTATTATTTAGGTGTATTCATCATTTTGTGTTATATTACACCTTAAATAATAAAGAAGAAAGAAAAAGGGAATTTAAACCCCATATAGGAGGATCTCTGAATGGTCCCGATAAAACCCAGAGGTTCTGTTTGCGGAACAAAGTGTTTCCAAGGCCTTCGTCCTTCCAAGTAATAAATCGCTTTCCCATGATGCACAGGGACACGACTTCAATGTAGGTTTAAGCAAAAAAATAATGAGGACCCACTCTGACACTGACTCGGGGGGGCAGGGAGGATCCAAAAAAACGTCTCGATCGAACTCTAGACACCTAACACACACACACACACACACACACACACACACACATTACATCTATAATTCTAGCCCGAGGCTTTAATGCACTATAAAGGTCAAGCTACCAAAAATCTGTTTTGACAGACTAATGAGACGAGATATGAAAACACTCAGACGTCTCGTTCTGTCCCAGACTTTCTCAATTATGTTGTTTTTTTGTTGTTTTTTTTTTCTCCCCAGAGACGCAGTAACGGCTGACATTTAATGGGATTAAAGTAATCGGATTACATCCACCGATATGACTCATGAGAGTGGCGATGGTGGTGTTTCACGTTTTATTCTCTTTCTGGATGTATTCAGTTGAATTCGACGCCACGGGAAAAACCCGGACACGGATGGAGCCCATGGGATTGGGACTTTTTTTCCCGGTTTTCTTTCGGGATTCCAAACTTCTTCTATATGTCACTGTGTTCCTCCGAGTAAGACGTATTCACCGGCGGTTTGTGCAGAGCCATGCATGGGTGAATATGCATTTAGACCATTTGCTCTCTGTTTTAAACTATTTAAAACTATATTTCCTCTGTCCACCAAGTTTGGTGGATGGGTAACCTCACCTGGGCACATGGGCAGCGACACAGTGGGCCACATTCCCCCCCATGCACGTCCCCGCGGGAAGGTGATTTATTTTATTATTTATTTATGTAAATCTTTATGGCTTTTGGAGCCCTTTCCTGTTTCAGGCCCGTTTAATGTTTCGGCAGATTGATGGACCTGGTTAAAAAAAAATAAAAGAGCGAAAGGAGAGAAGTTTTTTTTTTTTTTTTTTTATGCAGGAAAGCTTCCCGCCTCCGTCTGAGGTTCTGTGGAGGAGTCATCCCTCGTTCAAAGAGTCTTTGATTAGAGCCGGTCGGGTCGGAATAAAGACACGACCTGAGGGAGAGATGATGCAGAATGAACCGCAACACCTGATATAACCCTGACTGTGGAGACCCGTATAACACGGGGGGGGGGGGGGGGGAGAAAGGAAGGGGGGGGGGGGGGGGGGGGAGGGGGGGTGCAAGAGGGGATGCACAACCTCCCTCCCTCCGTCCGACTGCACATTCGACTGCACAACACAAACTTCTGTGGCACCCACTCTCTCTCTCTCTCTCTCTCTCTCTCTCTCTCTCTCTCTCTC
>JAFBJU010026067.1:54309-105582 GCA_016785305.1 Colistium nudipinnis | reverse complement strand
CTCTCTCTCCCTCTCTCTCTCCCTCTCCCTCTCTCTCTCTCTCTCTCTCTGCGCTCACGCACCTGCAATCACTGCAGAGGCTCTTTCCAAAATGGGTCGCTTGCTCGCCTTTGTTTTCATTCTCCTTTTTTCATTTCATTTTTTTTCTCTCTCTCTCTCTCTCCCTCCCTCTCTCTCTCCAGACTTGAATTTGTTTCCTCTCTTTAATGAAGAGAAGGTTGAGCTGATAATGCATGTAAAGCCACTGATCCAGTTTCCGGCTGAAACGATGCCGATATTGTATCATTTCTTTTCATGATCGCAGTTTAATGACAAACAAGGTGATTTACTTGGGAAGAATAATGATGTGGAAAAAAATATATATATATTTACAGCAGGGAAGCTGAGGCTCACTCAGTGGATCGTGCATTTGGCATTTTCAAGTGCAGCAATGACTGTGTGTGTGTGTGAGCAGCTCAGCACTTCCTGCTGTGTGTCAAAATGCTGCATTGACTTCGTTCACTAATAATCGTCCGCATGCCAGCCTCGGTCTGCTGGTACCCCGGTCTTGAAAACCAACGTGCATAAATGATATTTTTTCACTGAGACAATCCTCCGCCTACACTTACCATCCTAGACTGCCTTCTTAAATGGTCCCACTGGATTCCATCAGGTAGGGATTTTTCAAATTCTACAATATGGGCTGGGTGAAGTCCCATGTGCAGTGAGAGAACAGGAAGTCAGACCTTCTTATCTCACCGCTCCCATGGAGCCACTTTGAAAGGAATGTATAAGGAGGTGTGTTTGGATACAGTGTTATTCTTTTGGCGTCCACGGGTCAGACGCGGTGGTGACCCAGAATCGAGTCCGCTCGGGTCCCAAACCAGATCAAATGGGCTCAGGTTGGATTCTGCTGTGTCGTCTGGAGGTTTGGAATCCAATCGGACCATCTGTGAGCTCAAGTCGTGTGGCGTGTCGTGATCATTGGAGGAGAGAATTTTTGTTTTTGAGGCAAGATGGATGGTATCAAAAGTGTTTAGGTTTTTAGGAGCTTTTTCTCATTTTCCACAAAAATGACCCACATTTAAGATTTGTTAAGATTGTAACCAGAACTAATGTGCTGTTATGGAAATGTCAATCATACATGCACTAAAATGGAATTTGATTGTATTTATGATTATTTCATTCACTTAAGTGTGTGTTATTACTTAACAAAGTTAGATACATCTCATATCTCAAGTTTTGGATATGTATGTGAATCAGTTCTGACTGAATGTATTTTCTGATGCAGATTGACCAGACTGATAAATCCAAAAGTGTATTTATACTTGCAGTAATATTGTAACAGATATTGATATACATACGCAGCAACAAATATATAATGTATCCTATATAATCCCATTGTCTTATTATCCTCTGACTATAAGGACCGTTTTTTGAAACTTTCCTGGATATAAAAACCTGCATTTTGCTCAACGGATAGATATACAGTATAGATGGATGGATGGATGGATGGATGGAATGCAGTGATCTCAGAGCTTAACGCTGCCCTGTTTTTGTCTCGCTGACCATCTATAGTCCAGTGTGTTGGCAGGATAACACAACCCACACAACTGGCAGATACTCATGAGTTCCACAACACTCAGTCTGAATAAAACACACAAAACTTGACCCTCTTATTACCAACACGCCCCAACAGGTGCTTTTAAAGGGGTTCTAATTGCATTGATGTGTATCCTAATTACTTCTAAGTGTGCAGAACGAGGTCTGGAGCCCAGGTGGTGAAGAACTGTTGGCTGTGAACAATCTGCTGGCAGCCTGAAGGTCGACTCTTCTTCTAATTGTCACTTTTATATCAAACCGTGCTGCACAGGTGTTCCTAATAAACTGCTCGGTGAGTGTAGGACTTTTTGCCTATTTGCTGAAATATAATAATGCAGAAATAAGTGTATGTATTTGAGAGTGCGTTATTGCCTCTTCATCGGAAGAATTTCATGGTTTGACCTATTTCGTTTATTTATATTGTTTATTATTATAATTATGAATATATATTATGATTATGTTGAAGGGTAGAAAAGTTCCTCATTCATGTCTCATATCCATAAATATTCATACCACATCAAATAAATGACCTGCTGACAATATATTTCATAATAATGAGTTTGAGCCTCTGTAACATTTCATTTTTTACCAGTATGACCTCTGTCACGATAAGGAATATTGTTTTATTACTCTGGCCACATGTGTACGGTGGGAAAAATGAACATTTCCAGATAAAAATCTGTGCTAAAATGAAATGAGCTTTTCCACCTTTTAACGCCGATATGGCGGAGCAGTGTTTTTTTTTTTTTTCATCTGTGATTTAATACAATGGCTCATGAATTTAATCGGGTCTTTGTGAGGCTGTGAGTCTGACGCTGCAGTGATTTATCTTGTTTGGCCTTTTGTGCACATTTATGCAATCGTATTCTCATAGGTCACCCATAGCAACATGATCCCTCGCTAATCCCACCTGAGGTCGGTTTGAAGCTCACTTTGTGTGGTCTTATTCGCTGTATCGCCATTGTGCCTCATATTGACGTTATAAACACAACATACACTTATATTTACTCACTCGGCAGAGGCTTGAATCCAAAGCACTCCAGGGGGAGGAGCTTCATTCTTTATAATTGGCTGGCAGTAGATGTTTTTTTTCAAGCCAGATGTTGCTCTGATTTGAATTTGGGTGGCGGAGATGTCCCGTGACCAGAAACACGTCTGTATCATGTCGTGAGTTTTATGGAAGGTCTGGTAGAGAGATAACGTCTATCAGACCGTCTGTCCTCATGCCAGCGTTTTATTTAATTTTATTGAAAAAGTTCTGAATGGTCTTCTCCCTCCGAACATCTCTGATCTCCTGATCCCCCTTTTGATTTTTAGATTTTTTTGATCCCTCAAGCTCCGGATGAACATTACGTCCTGTCTCACCACCAATCATGTTATATTTTTGTGTTTTCTAATGTAATTTAAAGTCTCTAAAAGTTTTTTTTTTTTTTCAAATTGCCTTTACATCAGTCTGCGTCTGCCTCATGTTGCTGTTAATGTGTTTTTTTTTTTTTCTTACTATGTCTGTGAAGCACTGTGACTCAACTCCGGCTGTTTTTAAGGCTTTATCAATACATCTGTGCCTGTGTGTGTGTGTGTGTGTGTCTGCACCAGGTGAGGCCACACTTTCAATCACATATTCATTTTCTGACTTTAGGGAAATATTTGAGAGTTTGAACCAAAAGAAGAACATTGAGGAATTGATTTTTAAGTTTTTTTTTTGCAATGATCAAAATTCAAATATTTCCCAGGATTTACAATATATAAGTGAAGAATCATGATTTTGAAGGCAAGCACTATATAGACTAACTCTCCCTTTGTCAGTAGGACGCGTAGAACACATTCAGACCATGTTCTGAAACTGCTTCTCTCTCTTCATTATCAGGTCTGATAAAAAAAATAAAAAAAAATCCTATGTGGGCCTTTTTTTTTTTTTTAAATGTCAATGGTAATAGGAGGATTCCTCACATTCGGCTCTTTACCGTTAAGTGGCAACACTCAGATCACATGACGACCTGCGGAGAGGATGTGTACATGGACCTTTTCGTCCCGCGTGCACATGTCAGAGACAATGTCACCACCTTTTCACTCTCTCTCTCTCTCTTTTTCACACACACACACACACTCAGTGACACCTCTGACAGCGTCTCTCCGTTTTTTTTTTTCACCCCTGTCTGGGTGACATATTATTATCTTCATCCCTATTATTGCCTGCAGACCACTCTGTCTCCATGATAGCGCAAACACACACACACACACACACATCTCCATCCTACCATTGTGTGCATGCAAACGCACACGCATGCATACATACACGTGATGAAATATACATTTCACACACACACGCGCACACACACGTCCCAGGTGAATGGCTGACATTAGGGCTAAGCCTCCCCGTGGCTTCTTGACCTTTATGAGCTTGGCTCTCGTCTTCCACTCATTTCCAAGTCTTTCATGATCCGACGTTTCCATTCACAGTGTCACCTCGTTTCTTTTATCTTCCTTCTTTTGTCCTCTCTTTGATTCTGTCTTTTTTTCTACCTCACTTATCTGTCCATCTGGTGTTCCTCACACCTGGACCACAGAGATCTATAGGAAAGCATGAATAATTCAGTTTGAGAATCCACGCAGCTTTTTCCAGGAATAGTTTGTTTCAAACTAGAATCCAAGTAATAATAGAATAGAGTATTTGATTTTATACCATTATTGTACACAGAAAATAAAAAAATACAGGTTTTTGTATGAGAAAGATAAACTCAAAACGACTAAATACTCTGAATCACTGGGTGGTAATGGGATCTGAATGGAGGCTAAACACATATTGATTAAACCTGAATTAATTCTTCTACAAGTCTATTTAAATTAGGCCACGGAATCTCAGCTGACTTAAAATCTCCCACATTTGTACTCTTTATTTTATTTTGAATTTTTCTTTCGTTTTTTTTCGTCCCTAAAGTGAAAACATTCATGAGCTTCACAGAGGTTGAACTGAGCTGCGGTGTTTGTATGTTTGTTTGTGACGCTCCAGTTATTGCGGATGAATTTTTTTATACATTTTTTTGCAGAACCCTTTACTGGCGTCATTAATCTTAACTAGTGAATGTTTCAGTGCTGATACTTTTGATTGATATTTTTCTGATACCGCCTTGTTTTGCCTTCAGGATTTCTGGAGGAAATGTGGCCTTGGTGCCGTTGTATTACAACCATACGTCTTAATATCCCAACAAATGTGAATTCTTTAGTTGCTAATGGGTTTGTAAATTAATTGGTATCAAATTGTAGCTTAAATATACTGTAAATGTCATGCGTGGACTGTTTCACCTTTTTTTTTCTCAGAGGCTGTTTGAGGAATGTGGTATTTAATTCTAATAATGCAACTTGAAAGTTTTTTTTTAATTGGACCTTTGTTGCCGAGTAAACCACAGTCAATCAAAACCTATTTGCACATTTTCTCGGCACTGGAATAAAAATAAATAACCTGAGATAACCTTTTAAAGTTATTCCGTGTTTTTAACAGAGCTTGCAGCCACAGTCTGTTTCTTTTGTTTTCACAGACGCGAGTGGTACTACTCATGACAAGTAATATGAATCATACTTATCCATGCGCAAAATCCACACAAGGCCCTTTGAGCCATGAACACCTTTGAGTGGCCTCAGAAATAGAAATACAGTGTGAAAATAATTACACGTGTCCCCTTTTTCAATTTCAATAACAGAATAACCCTTTTTTATAAAAAAAAATCTTTCCCCTGAAGAACATGAAAAAACTTTTTCTTTTTTCATGAACATTTGATATTTAAAAAAAAATAAATCAAAGCTATTGTGGAATTAGAAAACAATTGGGATTTAATTACACCGGAACATTTTGCATAATTTAAACTGGCGTCACGTATATATATACAGTATATATATATATACATGGAATAGTACACTTTAACTATCAGAATAATTGAAAGTGTCTCGGGAAGGAAAGACGGAAACTTCAGTGGATCCATCTGCACATGGTGACACACGTGGCCACAGGGACCAAGAACAAAAAAAAAAAAGCCTCATTATCTGGAGCCAAGAAACTGAAAGGCTCCTCCCACCTTCAGCACCGGGAATAAGACGAAGAGGAAATCTACCTCGCGGAGTTTGACTGGAAATTACCTCTACACATATGGATGTGTTGGAGGTTGAAATGCGTCCCCCCGGGGGGGGCCTGTGACTGCTGACGTCGTCGGAAACCGGATAATTGACGATTTCACACCTATCTTTTATGCAAATGTACGGTGGAATTTTACCGTAATGATTATGTCATTTAGCCTTTAGGGTGCATATATAAATATATATGTATATATATATATATAGGGGCATACGCTTAAGTCTACACATCACGCTGTAGAATTCCCAGATTCCTGGGATGTAATTAGAGGTTTTTAACGCAGGGAATGGTATGGTAATGAATATTATAGCGCAAAATTAGAATCATACTGCAGTTATAAATGTATTTATATATATATATATATATATATAAACCCCATTACCTAAGTATCCAGTCTGGGATTTGACAAGAGGAAGAAAAACCTTTTCATTTCTCTCCCTTTCCCGCTCTGAGACCTTTTGCGTTCTGCCAAAAAAAAAAAGCAACTCCCTGTCTTTTCCGGATAAAATCCGCGCGACGGGTGTGAACGCCCGGAGCTCCGCGCTATTATCCAGGGCTGGAGTGTTGGACGGGTGGGAAAGGAAACGCTCCATCAAGTGTGACCCACTTAGCTTCTGGAGAGGCTCCAAAGGACCACCGTGGCAATTATTTAAAGCTCTGCTTTATTATTCATAATTAGCAGACGCTGTACAGTGTGTGCGTGTGTGTGTGTGTGTGTGTGTGTGTGGAAAAGGCTGGTTAATAACATGCCACCTCTATGCGGAGAGAGAGAAAAAAAAAACGAATATACGGCAGAACAATGTGTGTTCACATCCGTGGGTTGTGTTTGTCTAGCGCACGTGTGTGCCCGTGTGGGTGTAGATAATATCTGCGTCAATATGTGCGTATGCATGCATGGTGGTGAACAAGGACACACACTTTATCTGCACTGCCTGTTTTTTTTTTTTTCTATTGTGTATCCTCTGCGGTTTATCCTATTTCCTTATGCACCGTCAGCTTAAGGCAAATGACCTTTTAATGTGAAGGCGCTTGGCAATAAACAGATTCAGGAACGATGGGGGACCACTGACCGGTGTGTTGGTGATGCAGCTGTGAGACCCATGGGACGTGAAGGAACAGAAAAGGACAAGGACAGATGTGACAGATGTGCTATTGAATGGTCTGTGATGAAGACGTCACGCTCTAACAGAGCTCATCTTCCTCTCTCCTCCATTTTCCACAATTCTTCCACAGCTGTCCGCCTCAGCTACTTGGCTGGAGTGTATCCCAAACTCTCCCACAATGCATCGCAATCCCACCTCCAACACAGTCACCGGGTCATACCCCCCCCCCCCACACACACACACATTAGACCGGCACTTGACTCATTTTGTGCGTGCATGGCTGTCCCTGCATTCCTCCAGCACCCGTTAAGTGGCTGTGTTGTGTTACTGAATGCACACGTGTGTGTGTTTGTGTGTGTCTGTTTGTGTGAGTGTAATGAGAGCCCCTCCGCCAGCTGCCGCACCGGAGCAGAAAGCATCGGGGCGAGCCTCTGCGGAGTTCACATTCAAACTTCCTCTCGGAATTGTTTCCTCTGTTGTCTCTCAGGCCTCGGTAATTAGCAGCTGCTCTAATGAGATGGATATCGCAGTAGACCACTCCAAGTGACAAGAGGCCGATAAGTGTGTGTGCGTGTGCGCGTGTGATGGGAAACGAGCGGCATGGCGATGAGAGGGTGTCATATACAAAGCCTTGATGATCAAGTGCTGCGTAATTGAGTGTAGTGTCTGTGTGTGTGCGCGTGTGTGTGTGCACGTACCTATTTTTGGGTGTGTGTGTTTGTGTGTGTGCACGTACGTATGTTTGGGTGTGTTTGTGTGTGTGCACGTACCTATGTTTGTGTGTGTGTGTGTGTGTTTGTGTGTGTGCACGTACGTATGTTGGTGTGTGTGTGTGTGTGCACGTACGTATGTTTGGGTGTGTGTGTGTGTGTTTGTGTGTGTGCACGTACGTATGTTTGTGTGTGTGTGTGTTTGTGTGTGTGCACATACGTATGTTTGGGCGTGTGTGTGTGCGTGTGATGGGAAACGATTGCCAAGGCGACGCGAGGGTGTCATATACAAAGCCTTGATGATCAAGTGCTGCGTAATTGAGTGTAATGTGTGTGTGTGTGTGTGCGCGTGTGTGTTTATGTCAGTGCGTGCGGGTGTAAAAAAGTGAATAGGAGGAGCTGGGATTGTGTGAGATGCAGCCCATGCCGCAGTGTGCACTGTGACGTTGAAGGAAACACACACACACATATATCTGTCTCTTATACACATCTAGATGTGTATAAGAGACAGCTGTACAGTGTGTGCGTGTGTACATACACAGTATATACATTTTTTAGCACTGCGGCAGCATGATTGTTTTGATGTACCTGTCTCGTCCACTTCTGTTTCAGCAGATTGTGCGATTGCTTAGTGTGCGTGTGGGCGACAACAACAACAACAGCAACTACAGGTTAAGTGGAAATGTTTGGAGCGAAGTTGTGATAGGGATGAAAAATGGATTTTCTGTAAATGCAGTCTCTGCAGGTGTGTTTGTGTTTGTGTTATTTTTGATGACACATTTGAAAAAGTATAGAAATATATTAGAATAACTATTAAATGATGCATGACATCATTTTCTGACCTCATGATATCACTTGTCATTGTCTCTTGCATGACGATACGTTGGATAATATGTTTTTTTTTATTAGTGTTGACCTTGACCTCTGACCTTTCGCCATCGAAAGTTCATAATCTGGAATTTTTAGTTGCTGCAGGATGTATTTTTTTTTATTTTTATTTTTTATTTTTTTTCCTGTGTGCCAGAGAAACATATTAATATTTTGGAAGTGGCGTTTTGCGCGTAGCTTTGTTGGCTCCCCGCTGGGAGAAGGTCAGAGTCCTGCTGGTCCTGAGAGCTGCAGCTCAACAGCAACGTCCTCTCATCTAAAGTGTTTGATATTTAGGAGACAGCACATCTGAGGGGTCCTGCTGAGGGGCTACAAGGGAACAATGGGGAAAAATATGAAGTCCCACTTCCACCTCCGTAGAGGTTCACTCTTCATCCCCATTTCTTTTTTGTTTTTTTCTAAATGAAAATGACAGAAGAGAAAATGTGGGGCAATATAGCCAATGTTAGAATATAAAAGAAGATTCGAGCATTTTGTCACATTTATCACAAAACATTTTACGCTGTGTTGAGTTAGCCATCTTGTGCCCATGCAAGCAGAGCATTATATAGAATATATATATATATATTCTGTCATTTGCATATTTGTGGAAATGAATCACTGGTTTGCTCCACTTGATTTATTCAAATTAAAATGGAGCTGTGCGTTTACGGATGTCTTTAGCCCGAGTGGTGACTTCTCAAGTGTCTAGCCCGCAGTGCATTATGGGAAACGTCTCCAGCTCCAGTAGACCCTGGATCCCTAAATATTGCATTGCATGTTTTTTTAGAAATTGTCTAAAAAAAAGAAAGTGGCGAGTGCAACTTTTTTTTTTTAAACATGATGTCAGTTATGTCAGTTTTCTCACCCTCTTCACCCTTTCTTTTTCCTCTCTCCTCCTCTTCCCTCCATCGCTCTCAGCCACACTGGGCTCTGTGAGCAAATTCCCCCCTAACTCTGCTAAAGTTGCGGGGAATAAATTGGAAAAAATACTTTTTGACATGTTGAGTAATGCATCAAATCGCATTCTCTCTCTTTCTCGCCCGGCAGCCCGACCTTTCTATTTCATCTGCGAGCATTCTTCAGGCAAATGGATCGTTCCCATAATGCTCCTCTTTATCAGGCTGACGGAGTAAAAGCTGCCTTCTCTGTCCAACGCGCACGCACGCACGCACACACACACACACACACACACACACACACACAGTTGGGATTACCGTAAAATTGTACTTTCATCCATTAACACCAGATGCAATATCATTGTGATTTTTCCCTTAAGATCTGGATGTGACATAAGCATATTTTATATGATATCATTTTTTTCAGCACATGCTGATAAGGAGCATGGTGATTGGTTGACATTTAGCCCAGGAATGTGATATCATGATTTATAATGATTTGTAAAAATGTTTCTACATTTACAGGCCACGTAGTTTTTCTTACCACTGGATAGACGTTGTGACTTTTTGTGTGTGCGTGGGTGTGTGTGTGTGTGTGTGTGTGGGTGTGTGTGTGTGTGTGTGTGTGGCGACAGGGTCTGCTCTTCTACTGAACGTGATCTCAACTTTAATCCAAATCTCGACTCCCAATAATCCTTTGAGGTTGTGAAAATGTTTTAACCATAAAAACACACCAGGCACAGGAGGACACACACATGTGTGTACTTAAAAAAAAACACACACACACACTTCCACCCGGACGCACACCATCTCTCCTCAGTCAATCACCCCATGAACATTTATATGGATTTAAAGGCTTTGTGTGTCATGTTATCCTCCTCCACTGTGATCTGCTTGCACCAGCTGAGCCTGAACTTCATGCTCACACAGCGTGTGTCTGCGTGTGTGTGCGTGAGTTTGTGTGTGTGACATATTATTCAGCAGCTCAGCGGTATAACGCAGAGGCCTGTTCACCAAGGACAAACAAGACAAATATTGTAATATGCAGCGTTTTATAGATGGATCTGCATGAGTGAGTCGAAGCGCAGGCGCCTGTGAGTTTCTGTGTGTGTGTGGGTGTGGTTGTGTGCACGTGAATGTACATTTGTGTGTGTGTGGCCTTCATGAGATACAAAAGGCTTCACTTGGAAGCGAGCAGAGAATCTTAAATACGTAAAAGGTTGACATTTGAATGACTTTAACGAATATAACTCGACATTATCTTCTTTGAGATAATTATGAATTCATTCTACAAACCTTCCAGGATGATTGACGCAAACATAGTACATTTCAAATGTGCCTGTTGTTGTTGTTGTTGTTGTTGTCTGAAGTTGGCCATGGGTTCACTTTTAGAGGACACGGCTAAAAGCAGGAAAAAAAAGAAAAACAAGCGCTTTAGTCCTCAAAAAAGCAAAAAACTAAAAAAAAAAATTACTGGACATTAACCTCAATCTCTTCTACAAAAAAACGTCCACTGAGCCAAAATCCAGGAATAGACTCCGCCCCCTTCAAGATGCACTCGCAAAGAAAATGTGTCCAGACTGGTCTGGTCTACACAGATGCTTATGAAGAATATCCTCACACACTTTAATCTCTGCAGCGGTGTGCATGTTTCCTATTTGCGTGTGTGTGTGTGTGTGTGTGTGTCAGAGGTTAATAAAGTCTCCTCTGATGCTTTGCCTTCTCCGCGTTGGTTTGCGGAACAAACAACTAAAGCCGGAGCTAAATGGCAGACGGATTGGTCTTCTAATAAGCCGACACTAACGCAGGGATTTTCACGAGAAAATAATTGCCTGTTCAAGTGCTTTTTTTTGTAAGTTTCACGTCATTTGGCAACTCATGAAGTCTGTCACGAGTGCGAGAGAGAGAGAGAGAGAGAGAGAGAGAGAGAGAGAGAGAGAGAGAGGACCACCGGCTACACATCTTCTTCTGCATTTCCTGCTTTTCTTTCTTCCTGTATCACTTATTTCCAAACTGTCCTTCAATCACTCAGTCTTTCCGTCCGAGGCCTCTTCTCCTCTGACATGGCTTTCTTCTTTTGACTTTTCTCTGTGCTGTTTTTTTTTTTTTGTTGCTGTGCTTAGTCGACAGAGTAACGAGCTTCGCACGGTGAGGATCTTTGCACCAAAAGGCGTCAGCACGCTGTCTAAACTGTTGCGGATAAAGTATTATCCAGCCGAGGAGGGTGGAAAGGGGGGAAAAAAAAAAAAGCTGCAAAGCACATCATCTTCACTTGATCATCCCCCCAAATCCCCCCGGCGTGGCGGTGGCAGCAGGCAGAGCATGCTGGGAGAATTTTTGAGAGGTCAGGGAAAGAGAAGAGAGGCATCAGTGGGATGAAGAAGGGAGGAGAGGATATGAAACCATAGGGAAAAGAGAGAGAGAGAGAGAGAGAGAGAGAGAGAGTTTGGGGGTGATAATGTCAAGAGGAAAATGGATGCGTGGAGTAACAATCGGGTTATTTGTGCTTTTGTCGGCCGCGATGTGGAATCAGTGCGAAGGCAAAACGTTGCAGAAACTCAGCAGGAGGCTGAACGCCCCCCGCCGTGAGGAGGCTGCGTGTTGACGAGGAACCTTTGACGGCTATGGCGGGCGTGCACGGGGAGCACATATTAGTGCAGCACGCAGCATATGCTCGGGATGAACTGCGGGTTGTGTGTGTACACACACACACACACACACACACACACACACACACACAGCAGCCGCTTTGTGTGAAACTGCTGCAGTTGGAGGAAGATGGAGAATAGGAGGATTTCTGATTGAGGCTGATTCAAGGCGAGGTTGCTTCAATGAGGTTTCCTCTTTTTTAACAAGTTCCATTTTCGATTTTGGGGGTTTTATGTTATAGTCCATAGTGTGTTATCAGTTTGAGTGGCACTGTACCCACTGAAATCACAGCTGAGATTTGGAATCCCAAAGGCTTTAATTGAAATTCATTCTAAATGTCTCAAACAACTGTCAGGTGTGAACAAACAAACTGAAAATTACCAGAAAAAAAAAGATATATATATCTATATATATATATTATTATTTTTCAGGTAATTAACATCTATATATATACATACTTATATATCAAGGTCAGAAGAAATGTCAGGCTGCACATATTGCATGAATGGAAAAATCTCACGCAGCCAGCTTCTCAGATGTTTATAAATCAAATTGAGCCTTTCGCTGCGATGGAACTAATCCCCAGACTATATGTTACTATTATATACTATTATATATTCCATTTTTTTGGGGGGGGGTATCTATATTTAACCCGAAACATATTTCCAACAGAACATCTGATGGCAATGTCTTTTCCATCGTCATTTCCTGTACAGCATGTTCTCTTTAGTTTCAAGGTTTAATTCCCACCTGTATCATGTTGTTTGACTTACTGGGCTGTTTTTCGCTACTTTTCCGCTACTTTTTCGCTACTTTTTCGCTACTTTTTCGCTACTTTTATTGGTGTGTATATTCAACATCGACAAGAAATGTTACTTAAATAGTATAAGTAAAAAAAAAAAATGTGGTTTCATAATGTTATTTTTAAAGACAAGCCACATTGACTTCTCTCCGTTTGTCCGCATTAGACTTGGAGGAAAAAAAAAAATATCTTCAGCTATATATAAAGCGCTCATTCGCCATAAAGACCAAACACTTCACATTTTTCACACTCACTTCACCACACTGATCGTATGAGGCCTCTGTGATTTGCTGTTCGAGAAACGCATTTCTCCCCCGCCACTCGTTACATCAATTCGCCGTCAGCCTGAAATCATTTTTCTCCACCGCGGATGCGACATATTAACTTTCACTTCTGTCCATTTCTTTTTTTCAAAGCGGTCCATTTGAATAAAGAGCACTTGGATAAAAGAGGGGAGAACAAAAAATAATAGAAAGAACCGGGTGGTGTGAGAACACACGCAGGCACACACGCGCACACGCACACACACTGTGCGGATGACAGAACTATCTGTTTGGACCAGAACAAGGTCATGTTTTGACCGCTGGCCCTGTTCCATCCAACTCTTTTTTTTTTTTAGCCTCTATTCCTGTGTATTTCTTAAAGCTTTTTGCAAAAATGCGTTTGATCTACCGCTGGGTGACAAGATGCCATTTTGGCATAATATCAGACTCCCATGGTGAGGCTGCTCATGCTTGAATTATGAAATATGTTCCTTGTTCTGCAAAAATAACCTGTTCTAAATAATCAAAATTAAACAATATGCTATATCAGTGATAGATACAAAATGTGATTTTTAGTTTAGAAATATAATTTCAATATTTATTCCGCATATTTATTTCTGAAGTACAGTATCCTTTTAAGATGGTGAAATACTATTGTTGTCTTTTTATTGAAAATACTATTGTTGTCTTTTTTATTATTTAATAATAAATGATTATTGTTCAAGTGTTGTTTTTTAATTGCGTCATCATGTGAGGAAAATGGCCTCATTTGTTTTCCTGTGTGTGTGTGTGTAACTTAAAGAAAACAACTAAAAGAAGAAAAAAAAGAAAAATCTGCTTCCTGGCTCTGTTTTGTCCAAACACTTCCTGGCTCGTCACTTCCTGTTTCTCCACTTCCTGTTCAATCAGTACGCACCTGTGGGCTGATCAGGCGCCATGTTGTGTGACTCCAGCTCTCTCTCTCTGACTCCCCACTTGTATTTGTGGATTGGGATTATGATTTTGCCGCTGTTGGACTAACTTCTCATCGGAGGAGGAACTGAACAGTGAGTCGAGTCAATTCCTCTCGCTTATTAACCCTCCGCATGCACACCATGAGAGAAATGGAGCAACGTGGAAGTTGGACTCTTTTTAATAATATTTGCCAAACTCCAGGTTTTACCTTTTACCTTTTACTTCAGCTGGAATTTCTTTTTTTGTTTTTGTTGCTCTGTTGTGGTTGTTTGGCACCTGTTTACTTTTTGGTTTTGTGCTGTCATGGAGGCTCCTGCGCTCCAGCAGACGCTTTGACATAATATTATTTGGCCCTTATTTCACAATTCACTCTGTCAGTATTGATTATCGATCGCGTTGCGGTGGCCGAGTATGCCGAGGGCTTGTGTGTCCAGCTGTAGAGTTTAAAGTTATATAATATATATATATATATCACCTGCAGACACGAGGCTCTCAGATCGGGATTTTCTGCCAAGAAGCTGAATTATGCTCAGACTCTTTTTCCCTCTTCTCACATTTCTCATGTTCTTCGCCTCCTCCTCTCTCTCCAGACTCATTTTTCTTTTCCTCCTCTATTACTATTATTCATCCTCCTTTCTCTTTCTGTGCCTCGTCTTCCTCCACATCTCTCCGGGTAAATCACCGGACTGGACCCTTCTTTTTTTTTTCTTTTTTTTTCTAAGCTCTGCCTTTGAACCTCTGTCCTGAGTTGTATCTCCCTCGCTCTTCTTCACTTCCTCTCTCTCACTCTCTCTCTCTCTCTGTCTGTGACCTGGTTCGGATGTTGTTCACACAGCTCAGCAAACACAGACATACAAACATGCATAGATGAAAAAAAAAAAAAAAAAAAAACAGAGTACACACAAAGCATTTCTATTGTTGTGAAAGATCAGTGTATTTACTGGGAACACAGATGATGGGATTAATCTTTATTCTGAATGTCCACAGCAAGACGGCAGTTACAATAAATTTGCTTTTTACAAAAAAACCTGCAGATATCTTCGAAAAAAAAAATGTACATGGCCAAATGTTTTAAATATTTTAGGATGTTATAATTGAAGCGATTTGAGAATAGATTGGAAATTGACTCTTGGTGTTGAAATGAGATTATTTCCTAAATATTAATATTAAAAAAAAATCCGACACAGATTGGCTTTTTCCTGGTTTTGCCCTATTTAACCTCTTTGCCCCACTCTCTTTATCTCACACATTTCATTTGGAACGGCCCATTTAACCAATAATACTGCACAACTCCAGCAATCAGCATTAATTTAATTTCTGCCCAGATCACTTGACAAGGTCACAGTGTGTAGTGTGTGTTTTCATAAAGAGGCCGTCCCCCAATGTGTGTGTGTGTGTGTGTGGACGAGAGATGGAGAAATTATACCCACAAATAATTTATCAGGGGTTACGAAGGTTAATTAAGGATTTAATCTAACACTGTATGGCAAAATTGGGTATGTTGTGTCATTATAAGTGTGTGTGTGTGTGTGTGTGTGTAATGTAAAGAGAGTTTCCTCTTGATATGTGGTGACCCAGCTAATTCGAAGACAACTTAAATTGAAATGTATTCCAGTGAGAACACAAAAAATAAATTGTGTTAATGAAATTATAACTCTCTGACGCTTGTCTCTGTGTGTGCGTGTGTGTGTGTGTTTTTGTTCATTCAAGCTTTACACTATCTTTAGAATAAACTAAGGGTGGGAAATATTTTGCATTGACTGTAAATTCATTCGCAACTATGTGCAGAAAAATAAAGACACATAAGCAACTATGAAATTAAATAATCTTTATTTGTACAGTTTTGTCCACTTGCATGTAAAAAAATAACACTTTGCTTGGTATTTTCTGCATTATTAAAATAAAATATACAAACTTGTCGTGACACAAGTAGTTTAAAAGAAGAATCTTTCCATGTAGCGGTGTCGGCTGAAACCTAAATAAATGTGTTTGGTTGTGATGGCCGTGTTTGGACCTGAGTGAGATTATCACAGTGACTGCATGAAACATGGAGCTCTCTCTGTATGTCTTTGTTTCCATGGAAGTATTGTATAATGCAGTTAAAGCACAAAAAAATTGGTATAAAAGTCTATGTTGGGTTTTAATGGTGAGGCCTTCTTTTATCAATAATGCACTTTATAATGCACAGATTTATTCCATACATGATATGTGAATACCGAAGGTGAAGATTTATAAACGGGAATATTTTCCCAATCACTGCAGAGCAAAATATTCGTAGTTTTTGGGTTTAAACACGTTTTGCTCCAGATTTGTTGTTTGCACGTCCTCCGTGTCTGTGACTCGAAACTTCCTGACCCTGGAACTGCCAAAAGTGTTAAAAAAAAAATAAAAAAAATCATCAAGCAAGTTATTTCTTGGAAGTATAGGGAAGTTTTATTCGGGGAGCTGTAGGTGTGTGAATTTTTCAAACAGACTTGTCACTTTATTCATGCTTCTCTTTTGATTTCTTTTGCCCCGGCTGCAGCTCGGATGAAAAAGGGCGGCAGCCAAACAGCCAAAAACATTCAGACCAGCATTTGTGCGGTGTGTGTGTGAAAACACACAATATCTCTGAGTCTGACTTCATCCTCACCCACGGCTGCCTATGAATCAGGACAAAAATTCCCCAAAAATGACAAGTTTAAAGCTGAAAAGTGTTGACAGCGCAGTTGACGTCACTTTAACTAAAACTGCAAAAATGGAACTTTGTCCACTTTTGGGTCGCATCCACATTTAAGTTTAATTTGATCCGTCTCAGAATCCAACTTTTAAAAGTGGAGAGAGTTTCATTTTTATGTGCCACGATTTAAATAAGTCTGCTTCCTCAAATTCAGAGTTTGGGGGATTAATGGCGAATGGGGTTAAATGGGGTAATCTCACACAAGGAAATCTTGAACCCCCCCCGACTAATAAAAAACCTAAACAACAACCTCCTCCTGCAAAGGTAAAACCATTAAAACTTTAATCAGTTCTTCTCCTCCTCTGACATTTAACAGTTCATGAATCAGACGGCGGCTCGTCGTGAAAGTTCAAGGACACAAAAAGGGTCATATCGCTTAAATGCTGTCGGGGGGGGGAAGAAAAAAAAAACAGAATCGTCTCTCAAGGATTATTTTTGATTTCACCTGATGGATAATAAAAGTCTCATTTAAAATATGATCAAAAACAACAAGCTGGTAATTAATGAAGCTTTTGGGCCCTGCACAGATGTTTCCATTACGCTCGGCTCATTAGAGCTCAGCTGCAGGCCGAGGGGTTAAATGAGTTTAAATGTTTTTTTTATTTTTATTTTGAAAGTTCCGTCCTCAGAAAGCTTTAATCACTTTCCACAGTTGTTTTGGATCAGGTTGATCATTGATTATTATCTGTTTTCTCTCTCTCTGCCTTAATTCTGTTATTGCTTCTCCTTCATCTCATTTATTCTATATTTATTTTCCACTCATGGTTTTAAAGAATCAGTTTAAATAAAAATACGTTTTTGAGCGTAGGAAAAGAAAAAAGGCTCCACTAAATACTTTTTGACTTTGTGGTTGTGATTTGTGCTGTTTAGGTTAAATCATTTTTGGTTCAGCTATCAGTCATGAATATTTTAACCCATTTTTTGGATCGTGTTAAATAAGGAATTTAAACCAAACTAATCACAAATAAACCCTTGATGCTTCACTTTAGTTCATAGACGTTTCAAAAACCCACAGAGCACGTAAGTAATATAATGAAATATTATCGGCATTAAACTGAGTTATCGCAGCGATAACTGAACAAATTTAGATTTTAAAACATTTGTGTGATGTAATTCATTTAAAAACGTTTACTTTGAAAGTCCTCCACCGTGTCCTCAGCCTGGAGTGGATAATAGACAGCTTCTCTCCATGTGTCTCTGACTGACTCGGGCTCTGATATTGATTGGCAAGTCATTGATTTATTTTTTTATTTTTTTGCTCCCTTCAACTTTTTTTTTTTTCCCCCCAGGGCCCTCGGAGCTGAATGATGACTTCTTGCTGCTTCTCTCATCGACCTGACAGCGTCTCAAGGTTCTTCCTACAAATCCCCCGATGTGGCTCTCCACGCCATCCATCCTGATGGCCGGGGTCCCCTCTGGGCTGATGTAGAGGAGGACGGGGACGGATGCGAGCGGATCAATGTGGATCACCGGCTCCGTGGAGAACAAAAGGTAAGACGTGAAGGATGCAGTTGGTTGAGTTGGACTGATGGTTGCATTTGAGACATATTCCCACTTTAGTTGAAAGTGGAAGTGACTTTTTGACTGTTCCACCACCAGGGGTTTACACCAGTCCTGTGTCATCGAGACCAAACGAGTCGAGCAAGATGAGACCTGGTGAAACCAATACAGATGTGATGGTAGATACTGAAATGCAGGTAGATCTGATCTCAGAACAGATTGCCTGATTTTGTGATTGGGATTTCTGACCTAATTGGTTTCAGTTTTACATTGACAACCAGCTTTTAGATTTGGACAGTTTCGGTTGTGGGATCTCTGACTTTTTTTTTTTTATTATTATTATTTTTGTCAATCATGTTCTGGTACTTTCAAAGATGCCTGTTTTGTTCATCACTGGATCAAATCCCCCCTCTGGCTTTCTATGGGACAACAAATTCATAAATCATTTCTACAAGCGTTGGATGAAGGATTTAATGCTCGTCTTCAATATGAAGCACAATTTCGCCTTTTTCATCTTTAAAAGATCAGTGGGCTGTAATTCTGTACTCCTCCTCTCCACGTCCACAGCAGTCCTGAATTCAGATTTGTTTTTTATAAATCAGTGTACAGTCGGCAATGTTCAGGCCTGTCGGGATGTGGGCGGAGTCAGGAGAGAGAGAGAGAGAGAGAGTGTCTGGTTTACTGAGTGATCATCAGACCTGACAGCCAGGTTCCTCCTGACCTTGGGAGGGATTGATTGGCTGGATGAATACGAGTTTAGGGTGCAGCCTTTCCCAGACAGAATCTACGTTACATGTTGTACCGAAAGCAATTATTACACTACCTTTTGTCTTTGCTCAGTCCTGATGGAGACACATAATGACATCGTTATTGTTTCCAATTCAATATTAAGTTCATATCATTTTCTTTTCAAAATCGAATCATATTTAGGTTGCCTCAAAAATCACAAAAAATGGAGCTTCATAAAACAACTCCCTGTGGAAAATAACACTTTAAATAATGAATTTTGTCAAACTGGATAATAGATTTCTATTTTCGACTTGTGTGCCTCACTTTTGGACGTTGAGAATGATTTATAATAGAAAAAAACATATTTTATCATCTATCCAGCCCTCTCTATGACTCAATATTTGGGAATGTTTCAATTCAGAATTTGAATGCAATGTTAGGCTATATGCATCTCTGGAGGATTCGTTTTAGGAAAGATTTTTATTTAAACTAAACTATGCTTGTCTTGAGGGATCCACTGAAGTACGTCCCAGTTCTAGTTCATTGGGGAACGTGAGGATTTTTTCCGTTTCCTAAAAGTGGTTCTTATGGAAGCAGATATTTGAAAGAAAACATTTTTAATACCCAATGTTCCCAGTCAGCGAGGTGAAGTCAATCTGTCTGAGCCCCAGAGATCATGTGGAGATGGGAGAGGCAATTCAATCTTGGCTTCATCAGACCAGAGGTCCTCACCGGTGGTCTCAAGTGTGTCGAGAGCTGGATTAAAGGATCGGAGGCCATCAGTGATCATTGTCCTCTTGTCTTCTTGCTCCCCCTGATTGTTCAGTTCAATTCGTAGAGGAATTATTGGGGTCCTTTTGAGAATTAGTGTGCAATTATTGCAAGATTATACAGATCTGATCCAGTCCCTTCTTTGACCTCATGCTTTGATTTTTTTATTTTGCTTTGATATGTGTTGTCAGCTGTGGACACCGGGCAGTAAGTAAAACTCTGGTTTCTGTTGCATTCTGGGAGCTAAACTTCAGTGTGCTGGATCAATGTTGACTGCCTGGTGAGTTCACTTCCTGGCGAACTCTGAAACTCAGCCTCCCGCTCAAAACCTCACCCGGGGTTCATTATCCGCACGTGGATCAGTTTTCATGGGGCTGTGATTTTTTTTTTTTTTTTATCTGGTGAAATCAAAGATGGGGAATATCAGAGGAGAGAGGGAAGAGAAAAAAGTAAGACAAAGGCAGAAAGAGAGAGAGAGATGGGGTAGCACAGATTGGAGCCAGAGAGTGAAGCTGCGTGTTAAATTATTCTGTTTTGATTCTCAATAATGAAACCATTTGATCAGTGGAACATGTCCCCGTTCTCTGGCCCCGTGGGAACCCACCCGCTCCCTCCAAATATCTCCCACGTCTGCCAGTCCGGGGCAGAGAAGAATAAAATAATATTTGCTCGGCTCTGGAGGATGTTCACCGGGGTGTTTCTGTTTGACTGGAAATCTTCCAGCCGACAATAATATGTACGTCTGTCACTTGTAGCCACCTGGACCGGATTAAAACGCGCTGATCTGAGTTTATGCCCCTCCACTTCATTAGCTTTGAGATTAAAACAATCCTTTATTTATTTTAAACTTATGATTCATTTATTCATTGGAACAAAGCTTATAGCTGCTTTCGTGCGTCCTGAATTTGGTTATTTATCTATCCCACCTTTTTAACTGTATTGCGCCATATTTTGCTCTTTAAGCCACATAGTTCATCAGTCATTTCCCAGAATGCTCCAGTACTGTAGTATTTGGCATCCATACCTAAGCAGGACATTTGTTTGAGGCTATTTTCACTGATGGATGAATTTAAACTCTGGGTCGTTTTTATTTAAAACAGGGCATATGTGACTGTGAATTTAAATTGCTTTTCAATGACATAAAAATGATGTAATTCTTTGGGAAGATGGAGTTATTCACCTTTTGCTCAGTGCAGTTCATTTTTAATAGCAAAAACTGGCCCAGGCAACTTCTCTGGAACCGGAATGAATCACGGCCTCACCCTTCAGCCAACATAACAAACTCAATGTTCCAGTTTATTATTTTTTCTTTCTTGCCTGGTCTGTTTTTATTGGCGGCGACAAAAAAAAAAGAAGAAAAGTCTCAAGTACAAAAGCAGGTCATTGACTAAGAAAAGGGAGGATAAGGAGGCCCCTTAATCACAGAGAGAGAGGACGAGCAGTGGGCCTTATATAAAAAAAAAAAAAAAAAAAAAAAGTCTGCGCTGAATGAAAGAGAGAAAGGAAGAGGCTCTCTTAAATAGTCTTATAAAAAAAAAAAGCTTTGCGAGGGGCCTTTCCCACAGAGAGAGCTCCACGGCTCTTGAAAAGGAGGTGATGCTGAATAGACTCCAGGTCAACTCGGCGCTGATGAAGAAACTACTCGTATTTCTCACTGAAGGAGCCGGAGAGACTCAAGATCTCAAGAGCAACCGAGGGAGGAGAACACGAGTGAGATTTTTTGGTAAAAAGAATGAAAAAAAAAAAAAAAAAACGAGAGAGAGAGACGCAGAAAGAATCGCAGCGAAAGGTTGAGAAAAGTCCGAAAGTTTATAGTGGAGCTGCAGTTTGGAGATAACACAACGGTGGAGTGCTGACACAGACCACAGAGCAGCACTTTGAATTCCTAATAATATGAAGGTGGCGGCAACAAATCAGTGCAGTCAAATAAAAAAGAAAGATAGAAAAAAGGGCCTTTTTTTTTTTAAATACCGCACCTGCACATTCGTTTCTCTTCTTAAAGGAGATCAAAACATTCCAGCTCTAAATGCCCTTTTAAGGGAGCCGGTGCCGTCCTGTCAAATGTGAAAAGGTCAGCGGGAATCACTGTTGAGTTGAAAGTTCTTCACGTTCTTTGGAAAAAAAAAAAATGGCTTTTAATGACACATAATGACGAAGGACGTTCCGTTTTTTTGACACCGTGAGGATGGAATGAAAGAGAAGATTGAATGGAAGCGTTTTTTTTTTTTTTTTTGCATGTGTCAGAGGCTTTCTATTGAAAAGCAAAATGTGTTTGACCTAATGTAGAGTCCGCTGAGGCCCATTGATGAAGGGAAGTGGTGTCATGGTGCCGGGAACTTTTTCTGGCCACTCTTTTGTTTTTTCTATTTTTTCCTTGGCTTCGGATGACAGGTCAGGGAGACCTGACCTGAAAGATTCAATTCATATTGAAAGGGGAACCTCCCCCCCCCCCCCCCCCGCCACTTCTCTTCATCTGTCTGTAGATGATGGGAAGGTTTTTCAGTCAATGACAGAAAAGAGGAGTTTAAAGCCAACTTCAAAAAGAGGGAGACAGAGACGATGAACACAATAAATGGAGGGTGGACGACAGGCTGTAATTGGGGGAGAACTCTTTATTGTTCCTGTTCTGAAAAGGTTTTGGCTCTGGGGAGGAAAAAAAAAAAAAAAAAGAGCTGAATGTGGATGATAATTTGACTATTTAAAGGGGAAATCTCTGCAGAAAAGTGAATTTATCCAGGAGTGAGAAAGTGGCTGGATCTGGTTGGTTGTATTTGTTTTTCCGATTTCTTAATAATTAATTAATAGAGCTCAGTTAATTGCATCGAATGAGGCATCGTCTTTCAAATATTACCTGTTGGAACTATATGAGCGCACTGGTTTGTAGATTTTTTTTTTTCATTTTTCTATAAGTTCCTTTATCTCGCCAGGATTTATTGCGCAACGTGGAGTTTGTGCGTTTTTTGACCCGTACCAGTTATCGGGTTTAATCCCATCACACGGCCTGTGGAAGGTAACGTGCAGTTGGAGGTCAGAGGTCACGCTCTCGCTCTGCGTGGATGTCGATGAAAGGAATATCCTGGCCGTGGACGGATATTGTGTCACGTTGTGCGACTGATCGATAACACTGCAGTCGTGTCCCTGTTGAGAGTTACAGTTCATTACGCACACACACCCACGCACACAAACTCACACGCTAGCACGAACGCACACACACACACACACACAAAGAAAGAGAAGCACACACACACACACACACCTACACACACACACACAAACACACTCACACACACCTACACAGACACACACACACAAACTCACACGCTAGCACGAACGCACACACACACACAAACGCACACGCACACACTCACACAAAGAAAGAGACGCACACACACCTACACACACACACACACAAACACACTCACACACACACTCACACACACACACACCTACACAGACACACACACACAAACTCACACGCTAGCACGAACGCACACACACATAAACGCACACGCACACACAAACACACACACACAAAGAAAGAGACACACACACACACAAACCCACACACCTACACTTACAAACACACACACACACACACACACACGGTGCTTTGTGTGTGTCTGTGAGGAAAGACCCGGATTTTCATACATTTTCTTTTTGTCTCCTCCTGTGGGGCTGTGTGAATAATTGCATGAATGTAATTTGTATCTGTGGGGGGTGACAGATGTTTATCAGCGGCAGCTTGTGGTTTAAAACGAGTCTCCAACTTCAGGTTGTGTGTCATCTACAAATCCACATGTTTTCTACCTTCATGCTGTGATTCATTTTTGCGTCGTATATTCCGCATTTCGTAACTAGATACTGAAGCACATTTCTATCCGGGTAATAGTTTAATGTTTTCCAATGAGGAGGCGGATTTTTCATCACATTACTGTAGAACCGTGTGCACCTTTGCATATTGCTAAATATTCATATCTTTCCATGTATTCTCTATATTTGCCTTGATTCAATTCGTCATACTTTGCCTGCTGCATCTGTAGAAATTCCCCCTGCACCCTTCGACTCTTATTTTATTACAGCGCTTTTGACCTTGGCTCTGAGCTGCTCTCTGCAATATGGAAAACGTGAAGCGGAGTAGAATCCAGACGTAATTCCAGTGAAACCAATCAGAAACCCTTTGCAATATGACGTGTGTGTCAGACTGAACTCATGATAGAAACAGAAAATGGAATTGATTGCGTGGAGTCATAACTCCATAAAGCTCAGACGGTCATGTTCTCAAAGTTGGTTCAAAGTTAACGTGAAGCTTCATTAGCTCCCTGTCCTGAGTTTGAATCTGCCCCTCCCCCCCCCTCTCTCTCCAATGTGATTAATAAAGCAGAATATATATATATATATATATGGAATAAAAAGAAAGATCATTTGTGGCCTCTATCAAAGAAAAAAATCATTGATATTCATTAGCGGCTCCATTAGCCAAAGAGCTTTGCAGAAATAACATTAGAAAGATATTCAATCAAATGTTTCACTCCCTCTGAACATTTTGATCATTTTTATTATTGATTATAGTCTTACGTGACCGATAACAGGGCAGTGACGCACTCCGTCCTGGGGCTGGTGTTGTGATCTTCTGGGGATATTTATTTTCGTCTGGTTGTGTTGCGCTGCCCACCATGATGGTTTGGTCAGTTTACCCGTATTTCTTTGTATATTTCAACTTTGCAAAAGCAACTTTAAGGGTTTTGTGTGATTAATGTGAAAAGCCATATATATGCGGCAGCAGTTTGTAAGGTCAGAACAGTTTGACGTTACATGCATAGGGCATAATAATCCCCATCCAACAGCTGAGAGCTGGTAGTACAATATTAGGCCTTTTAATGATTTGATGTCATGTGCGTAATTATTTTCTCAATAGGCTTGAAAACAGAACTCAAGGAAATAACTTTACTTTATTCCATCGTTTCATTGATTTTTTTCTCACACAGCGTGTCACGACTCAGACAAAAGTCGGCAATTTCTCTGTCACTGTAGTGTTTTGGCTGCTGCTTTGGATAATGAGTGAAATCCTGCAGCCTCATTTAAAATCCCCACCTGAACCATTTCCTGTTGCATATAATCAGAAAGAAGTGGAGTTCATTTTGATTTTAATATCAATTTGGTATTATTTACTTTTAGATGACGCGACTTTTATTTACTCCATCCACTTTACTAATGACATGAGTGGCTTATTTAGGACGTCTTTTTTTAATGTCCAGTACGAGTCCGCAATGTCGTTTTCAGTTCATATGTATACGCTCAGAAAGTAACAACAATCACAGATTTACCCCAAATCTCCACTTGAGTTGCCAGAAGGCAGTCGGATGCGGATTAGACGGGTATGGATTCCTGGCAACTGTGTGTGTAGGTGTGCGTGTGTGCGTGCGTGTGTGTGTGAGTGAGTGTCTGAGTAAAACATTCGTGCAAAATAAATACACAAAGCCTTCTCCAAACAGTTTTGACTTCCTTAAGGGAGGGATTGTCAGTTTATATAGGATTGGCAGTATCCGGGCGTCTTGGCAGAGCCGGGCGGATTAACGCAGAGAAGAAGAAGATTTGATGGGAGGAGGAACCGTGTGATGCGAGTGCATTAGGCATTGTGAGTGACAAACAAAGTAGATTAGCCTGCCATCACTGTCGATGCAGAAAGAAAAAAAAAAAAAAGGACATGGACAACAAGGACATCCTGCATCTTCCTCCTCTTCTTCATCTTCTTCTGTGGTGCATCCCAGCCTTTTTTTTTTTTTTTTTCCACCGTCTCCTCCTGTCATTCCTCTCAGGGATTATCTGAACCCCGCTGTTCCCCTAAGTATCCTCACAGCCGCCTCTCTGGCTGGGCTTGAAAGTCCGGATGGAGGGAAGATGGAGGAGCAGATTCCTTCTCTCTTCCTTCCACCTCCCGCTGAGAATGCTCTCCTCCTCGCTTCATCTCAACAGGCGAGCGACGTAATGTTTTTTTTTTTTTTTTTCCACCGTCTCCTCCTGTCATTCCTCTCAGGGATTATCTGAACCCCGCTGTTCCCCTAAGTATCCTCACAGCCGCCTCTCTGGCTGGGCTTGAAAGTCCGGATGGAGGGAAGATGGAGGAGCAGATTCCTTCTCTCTTTCTTCCACTTCCCGCTGAGAATGCTCTCCTCCTCGCTTCATCTCCACAGACGAGCGACGTAATGTTCGTTGATCCCTCTTCCTTCCCCCTCTCTGAAACAAAAACCCCCCCCCCCCCCCCTCCTGTGTGATCTCTCAATCCATCGTTACACCTCCAAATTCTTTCTTTCTTCTTCACGAAAGATGTGAGACCTGCAGCAGAGCTTTTTTTTTTGGATGTCTCCTCATCCTGTCCGTCCTCAACAGGTGTCCCCTCTCTCTCTCTCTCCCCAGACACCCTCTTCCTAATTGTCCTAACCTTTGAGCTGGTAAAGGTCATGGTCCTTAAAGAAAAGTGCTCCTGCTGGCCATTAGTGGCGCACCCCTGGTGTGTGTGTGTGTGTGTGCATGCGTGGGGGGTGGGGGGGGCGGGGTTTGTGAATGAGTCACCCCATGTCTCCTCGACAATATACATCCTAGTTTCTATCGATGGGAGCTGTTTCATTGCAGGAACAAAATAATGTCAGTGATTTTTGGGTAATATGGCCTGAAACGACACGTTATTAAGAGTCTGAAAATAGCAGCCCGCACCAGCGGTGTGGCCTGAGGTCTGCGTGAGTCAGGAAGTTAAGCCTGACTGGAGCGAAAAACAGCTCCTGATGCTAATGTTCGCCACGTCATGGCAGCAAATGGTACAAACTGTAGACTTTTGGTAAAACACAATAAATCCTTATTTTCGGTCCTAAACTTGTTCAATTGAATAGCAAAATACTCAACGTGGTGATTTGTGGCTATGGAATTGAAAATGCATCTAAATGCACCAAAAGGTGGCAAAGGAACCACAATGCAGCCACAACTTTAATAGCATCCCATTCAACCCGTCCAATGGGGCACACGTTTCCCACGACAGCGCTGTTTACAGTTTATCACCATGGCAACAGGAGGACACTTCCTGGCATGTGTCACTCAGATGGAATAGAAATGATTTAGTACGTCATAAGTCGGATTACTGCAGTGTTTACATTGTTCAGCTGTTCTGGCGTTTGCATAACTCTCTGTTGCTAGGTAGACTTTACTCCCAGTGCATCCTTGGCTCAATTTTCACCTGTCTTAAGCTCTTATGAACCAAAGTGTTTTTTTTGTTTTTTTTTTAAAGCCCCTGCGTGGATAGAATACATTCCTGATTTGAGTATCTTTCAGTGGCCCTATAGATGCACCACAGGGTTTTTTTTTTATTATTATTCTACAAACGTGCCATGATATAAAACTCCATGATGGCACAAAGCGACCTTCTTCCCTCCAAGCGCCACCTTGGCAATCTCAGGTAAACCTGCAGAGCCATTTTAAAGCCGAGGACAGGAGGAGTCGCATATAATATGAGTGAGTGTGACAACAAATCAAATATCCTCTCCTCTTCCTCTGTAACGAGAGTGTGCTCCGTGTCACGGCACTCAGCCAATTAGGAGACAAATGCTGCACATTGTGGCAGATAATACATTTTCCCCCAGACGTAATAACATCACCGCAAAGACGCCATTAGAGCAAAAGCCATCAATCATTTCAAACTCAAATTCATTTATGGGAGAAGAAGATGACACACAACAAGCTGCCCTTTCTTCACACCTCTAATTTCACTCTTATTTTAATTCACTGCCGATGGACAACGATTAGCATATCAGCTTTGATACACGATCCGCAGCCAACTGTGGTGAGGTTTCACACGCAGCGCGTTATTAAAGGCGGACTCCTTCTGACATTAACATTTGGATTTCCACTCCGATAAAACAAGGATCCCTCCTCTGCGTCCTCCATATCTGGAGAAAATAGGTTTTTCTAAAGCAGGAAGACAAAAGGCTACTTGGACCACGTCCATGCGTGCAGATTTGTTCGGCTGTCTCAAAATTCATACCGTTTCCCCCAATAGTCTCTAAAATCCAACGGCCCATTATCGTTCTTTTTGGCAGGTTGTAAAATCTGCAACCCCTCGGCCACCGCCCAGTCAGAGGGTGAACGGCTTTGTTAATTTAAAACTCTGCCGGGAGCCTCAGATTCACAGCCAACAAATCAAAAAACAAAAATGTTCACATTGGCTCAACAAAAAAAAAATAATTGCTTATTCTCAAATTAAAATTAAAGACGGAAATATTCATTAAGATTTGATTCATTGATATTCCACCCATGTGTGGTCTATCATCAAGCCCAGGTTTCGGTGAAACTTGATTTAAATTTCCTTTGGTCAGTCTGGATAATGTCAAATATAATATATACAACACATTTGATATGAATTCTGCCACTTCTACAACTGCCGGCAAAAAGAGTGACAGTGTGAAAAAGAAAAAAAGAAACTGAATCTCCAGATTAGTTGAGAAAAACACGCTGATGATCCTTTTTTTCTGTTTACCGATGCATTTATTCATTTATTCCTCATTTAAATCAGTGTTTTTGGAGACAGTGACAAACTAATCGTCCCTTAATTGCATGACACGATTTCCAAAACAACTAGACGTACCTAGTTAAGTTTCTATGCACGTGAAAACCAACCTCACTTTACCCTGATTATACGAGACCAACAAGCGTTTACCAACTTTTTTTTTTCCTTCCATTTGTATTCAACACTATTTCCTTTCTTTGAGCTGCAATTTTTAAATCCACAAAGTTCATAACGCCCAGATTTCCCCTGAGATCGTCACTATCAAAGCTCCAAAGTTCCATTCCTCAGAGAGCCGGTGAAATCAGTGCAACACAAACAAAAATAAATCACAGATAAACAATAATTACCACTGCCCACCTCCCACACACAGGCGCAGATAGATAACCTGGAATCTCAGGCCATTACTCCTTATCTGGGCGGCCGGCCTCCCGGATTAGCAGCAAACACTTTGAGGAGAAAAAAATCATTAGTCTTACAATTAGTTTTATCGATACCAACAGGTCTGAGCGCTCAGCCACCTTCATGCTCACTTTGTGCCCAGATCAGGAGCAACAGGAAGAGGAGGGGGGGGGGGGGGGGGGTGATGAGTGTGTGTGCGGGAGTGGGGGGGGTGGTGATGTGTGTGTGTGCGCGTGTGTGTGTGTGTGTAAACATTGAAAAATGCTTTAAAATACCAAGCTCAGGGTCACACAGTGTGTGTGTGTGTGTTCTCGCTGTCTTTGGGTGGCCTTAAGAATCCAGCTTTTTTTGGGGACGGGGGGGGGGACGGGGGGACGGGGGCAGCGGCTCAACCCTGAATGTATCCTCCCAGTGTCGGTGTCCTTCTATTCTCCATAAATTAACCAGCAAACAAACTGCGTTGACGTGTGAAAACATTTCAGCCAACAGGGCTGCTTTTAAAATAATAAAAAATAAAATGTCAGTTTAAATTCTAGGGGTCTCGTTTGAAAAGTGCAAAAGCGTTTTTTTTTTTTTTTTTTCTTCCATTTAATCCCAGGCCTGGGTGACTTCAATGGGGGAAGAAAAAAAAACACATTTGGAATAAAATAGCTTCTCTGTGATCGCTTGTGTATATTAAACCAAAGGCAGGAACAAGCATACAGGAGCTGCTGAGGTGTCAAGCATTTATCTGTGCAGGACTCAGAAAATACAAAAAACAACAGAAAATGGTCCAGGAATGTAACACTGCCCAAAACCAGTAAACAGAGGGCTCATTTGGAGGTGTGGAACAATGCACACGATCGCTGTGCTTATAATTAGCTCTTCTGTGTGGCTGTTGGATCTCTGCAGTGCTAGAACAACAGTCATTCAGAGAGCTGCGACTCTGCCAGAGTCTTTATTACGCTGATGAAAAGGATTCATTTCAGGCCGAGTGTCATTTCCTCTAAACGATTTGAGCTGCCGGGTTTTTTTTTTTTTTTCACCAGCAGCTGTCCCGTATATATTTAAAAAAAAAAATCACCAAAGAAGCAATTTAAAAAATGAAATAAAAGTATAATAATAATAATAATAATAATAATAATAATAATAATAATAATAATAATAATAATAATAATAATAATAATAATAATAATAATAATAATAATAATAATAATAATAATAATAATAATAATAATAATAATAATAATAATAATAATAATAATAATAATAATAATAATAATAATAATAATAATAATAATAATAATAATAATAATAATAATAATAATAATAATAATAATAATAATAATAATAATAATAATAATAATAATAATAATAATAATAATAATAATAATAATAATAATAATAATAATAATAATAATAATAATAATAATAATAATAATAATAATAATAATAATAATAATAATAATAATAATAATAATAATAATAATAATAATAATAATAATAATAATAATAATAATAATAATAATAATAATAATAATAATAATAATAATAATAATAATAATAATAATAATAATAATAATAATAATAATAATAATAATAATAATAATAATAATAATAATAATAATAATAATAATAATAATAATAATAATAATAATAATAATAATAATAATAATAATAATAATAATAATAATAATAATAATAATAATAATAATAATAATAATAATAATAATAATAATAATAATAATAATAATAATAATAATAATAATAATAATAATAATAATAATAATAATAATAATAATAATAATAATAATAATAATAATAATAATAATAATAATAATAATAATAATAATAATAATAATAATAATAATAATAATAATAATAATAATAATAATAATAATAATAATAATAATAATAATAATAATAATAATAATAATAATAATAATAATAATAATAATAATAATAATAATAATAATAATAATAATAATAATAATAATAATAATAATAATAATAATAATAATAATAATTATTATTATTATTATTATTATTATTATTATTATTATTTTATTTATTTTTTTACTATTATTATTATTTATTTGTTTTCATTATTTTGTGTTACCTTTGCCACTGAGGATGAAGTTAGGTTTATTATTATTATTTATTTATTTTTTTTTTACTATTATTATTTATTATTTTTTTTCATTATTTTGTGTTACCTTTGCCACTGAGGATGAAGTTAGGTGTTGATGTCCTCCTGCTGTGTTCATCATCCATCACCTGCTGCCTCAGTGTCAGGTCAGACTGCCTCTGAGTGTCCTCAGCAGGACGCAGACCAGGTGACAGACGTGTAGAGGCTGAAATCAGCTCCGTGAAGTAAGAACGAGGCTGCACGGGGTCACTGAGTCAGGAAATAAGATTTAGTAAGTGCCACGTTGTTCTCTGTGGAGGAGCACAGCGTTTTCTTTAGTACTGTGTTTTTTATGGATTCTAATATTAAAACAATAATTAGAAGGGGACATATTTGATCTAAATAAGGTTGAATATTGAACAATATTGACATTTTTCATATTCATAAATGTGCAAAATGCAATATTTCAACCGGTTTCATTAAAGTAAGTGCAAACAGGATTACAAATATAATTCACAAATGATTATAAAAAATGAATAAAGTGCGATACAATAAAGACTGCACTTATTCAAACACAACTTTGATTTATAACCTTGTCCGAGAGAAATACAACTTTTTTAACATTTTTTTTTGAATGAAACCTGTCTCTCACAGTTTATGCTGTGTGGTGTTTGAATGTGCAGTGTTAAATTACCCAGAGTTCCTCTCTCCCGGGCTCTGGTCGTTAACCCCTTCTGTATGTGGCACATTAGAATTGTTGCTGTGGGAATCAGAGTCTTTTAGTCTGTGTAACTGAACTCCTCCACTCTCTCTCTCTCTCTCTCTCTCTCTCTCATTACGGCTCTCACTCATCCTCTCTCTCTCTCTCTCTCTCTCTCCACTGGGAGATTAACGTGGGCATTTTATTAATATTTCATTATAAAATCAGACCTGCCCTTTCTCCCGGTTGTCTTTGTGTCCAGAAAATTGAAACTTAAGTGTCATGAGTGGAAGAGAATCCGTTCTCTTGTTCTCAATAAGTGATCCGCCTCCTGTGGCACGCTTGGAGGTAAGACCCAGAAGGTGTGCGTTATTCATGTAGGATTATTCATGCAATTGATAGAAAAAAAATGTATATTTATTATTAGAATGTGGGTTAGAAATAAGCCTTTGCTTTGTGTGATGAGTAACAGTTGGGATCACACATGGTGGAATGAATCTGACATTGCAGGAGTGTGTGTGTGTGTGCGTGCGTGCGTTTGAGAAACTCTTGATGAAGATGCGTGTTGTGTAAGCGGGCCAACAATGGCGAGTTTCCTGGGAGCCCTTCTCTTCTTTTCGATAATTTAAAGGCGTTTAATATTAATACCACTTCCATTCTAGTTGACTCTGTTTACCCTGACAGCGAGAAGAAGTTGTTCTGGTAACCTTGGCTGCACATCGCCCCGAGCGGTTACCGCAAAGAAATCTGACTCAAGGTTAATTAGGTGCGAAAAGTTTGATTTTATGTATTTTTGATTTTTTTTGGGTTGAGAACAGATGTTGGGAGATGTATTCTATTAACCTCCAAGTCTCTTTTTTGACATTTGTTACACTGCAGATATTAAGCTGCTTTGGATATAGGAAAGACGGATCACGGATTAATATAAGTAATAATAATAATAATAATAATAATAATAATAATAATAATAATAATAATAATAATAATAATAATAATAATAATAATAATACTAATTATTATTATTATTATTATTATTATTATTATTATTATTATTATTATTATTATTATTATTATTATTATTATTATTATCATTGTTGTTGTTGTTATTATTGTTATTATTATTCATAAGTAATATTGTTACTAATAACTATTATTATTATGTGGGTATCTTCCAGCGAAGCCTGGTTTTTGAGGATGTGCGCGTTCTCTCCTTGACCCGTCCCGCTGTAATCGCTCACGGGCCGACAGCTGAGTTCAGACGTCCTGATTCTGGGCCAGACCTCCTCCATCCTCTCCTCAAATCCATCTATTCACAGGCCTTCACCTCAGGGTGACTCTCGCTATGACTGAGGACGACCTCGCTCCCTTTTTTTTTTTTTTTTTTTCTCTCTCATTCGTCTCTCCTATAAAAAAATAAATAATGCAGCATCATAGCACTGGCCTATATGAGCAGGTTTGTAAAATGTCACTCCTTTTACATTAAACGTGTTTAAAACCACTGCTAGTTGCTAGAAATGAGTCCTGGCAAGCAGGTGGAGCCTCGTTCAAAATCAAATGAATAATGGCTGATTGAATCCAAAGGCCAGAGTAAAGTTATTTAGCGTTTTTTTTTTTTTTGTTTTTATGTCCGACCCCACAGAGCCAGCAGATATTTTTCACAATTATTTCACCCCACGCTCCTTCTTCTGTTTTATTGCGTTTAGCGTTTGCCAAAATGGGACGTTTGTGGACAACCTGATCTCCCATTTAGAGCTAAAGACTGTTCCAGTGCAGGGGGGGGAAAAAAGCTCAGAAATGAGTACGACGCTGAGAGTCATAAAAACCGACATTAGACGGAAACAAGTTCCAGCAGGCATCTCTACCCTCAATTACTGGGCCATCAAAGTTAAATTAACTGTCTATGATGAATGACCAGGGCCAGTGGTATAATTTTTTTTTAACAAGACGGAGTTAAATGGTCAATGAAATACAAAAAAAATACAGTGTTGTAGGTTTATACAGCCTTCTCCAGTGCACTAGCCCTGAAAGTCAACTCCATAGTTTTTTTTTTTTTTTTTTTTGTGTAGCTTTAGAGAGGTCAAGGCTCAGATACTGGTGGTTAACCAGTCGTATTTGAAAGTGTCTGAAATGTAAGGTTCAGCCATGTTAAATTGTAAAACAGCGTTTTTTCCTGATAAAAGGTCAATTAAAGTTATTCTAAGGTTACACAGTCGTCCTCGAGAGAGAAACGGGAGACAATTTAAAATTCCAGATTGGTCCGGGTCATGGCCGGCAGTTCTCGGCAGAAGGTCGCGTCAATCTTCATTTTGTTTAACCTTTATTTCTCAGAAAACTCTGATAGATGAGATCCTGTTTCACAGGAGACAAAACGGGGAAATCAAAATAGTTTGCCTTCCCCAGCATTCATCAATGAGATCATTGTTTTCTTTTTCAAACGGAAGTCAAACCTTAATATCGGAAAGATGAAGGCATTCATTATGGAGAGAATCGGCACGTATGGGGCAAAAAAATAAAATAAAAATGCTAATCCCATATTATACTAGTGTTGATGCGGACATGCAGAACAAGAGAGAAGAAAAATAACAATAATATTGTATAATAAATAAATCACTTGGTTTTTGAGATACAAGACAGAGAATGATGCATAGGTCCAATAAAAAAGATGATACACACACACACACACACAGCACATATAGTTACATACAGCCTAGTTTGTATAGAATGTGTGCTTTTATTTCACAAGTAGGACAAAAGTATGTGTCAAATTAGAATATAGACGCACAATTGCAATAGTCCCTCAGAAAACCGCAATAGTACTGGAGCCCAACAGTAGACAACAAAGAAATAAAACATAAGAAAACTTCAAAGTGGCATAAAAAAAAAACATTTCTGCAACCCACAACAAAGACAGCCTCGACTGTGACAGAAAGAAACACAACAATGTTTTCAAGAGCACAAAAGCCTCTCAAATTGCCGGCATCGTCGATGACTTCATAAAAAAAAATATATATATATATTATAATAAAATTCAAAATGGAATAAAAAATCGTAATCCTGCGTGGCCCTTATACCGATGACCTCCCATATTTGCTCTTTGATGAATAGCTGCAGGTAAATCCAAATATTTCTCTATGTGTGATTCAACCGTGGGCCGCATTCCTCCACCAGCGACTTCTTCAGCACGCAGACGTTTTCCGTAAAAAACAGCGCGTCATGGTGCGAAAACAAAGAGCTCATTTAACAAAGAGTCGTCAGCGGAAATTACTCTGAGCTTCTGAGGAGGCCGAGGGGAGTCGTGTGTGCTTCTGGTCCTTGTTGTGATGACACCCCCTCCCCATCCCCATTTATGGATTTAATAATAATCAGCTCTGATCATGAGTCAGCGGAGGTTCACACAGGAAAGAAGCTTTTTGTTGTGGGTGTCCCCCGCCCCCCCCCCCCGAGTCCTTCAGAAGCCCTCCGCTTAGCCTCCCCTTGCCATATTCATAAATATTACTGCGTTAAAAGTTAAATGGATGTTTTTTTTTCCAGAGGACACGAAGAGCTCAGTGAACTCTGAATATTTAGGTTTCGGCTAGAATGAACGGCTCCTTATTACGACTTTCAGTGCTGAGTCACTATCAAATAATCCGGAGCATCCTTCCTCGCTCGGGCTCTGCGGATAAACAAAAAAAAAAAACCTTGAATAGTGTTTTTGTGTTTTGTTTTTTTGCTTTTTTTGTGTTTAAACCCCAAGTGACTTTACATCCTGCGTAAATAATGGAAGGCTGGATGTGGCCTAGAAATAAACACAGGGAGTTGTGTTGTTTATCCTTAATTGGGCGTCTCCATGGTCACAGACTTGAAACTTGCAACACACAATGAAAGTTTTTTGTTTTTTTTCCCCACTTTCACCTTTATAACCTATTGGAGAATGTCTATCGTCAGCCAAACAAACTCCGCACTATATATATATATATAATATTATATATATCCTGAGTGAATAGTGAGATATTAATATCTGGAGAGTCCTCAGAAAATCACTTCATCCTTCAGCTTTTAATCGTATCAGGGTCTGCACAAAGAATGAATGTTGTTCTCTGGCACGTATACAAGTCTGTCCTGGCCAGAAATCTTAGCATATATATATATATATATATATATATATATATATATATTTTTTTTTTTTAATCCCTTCTAATGGGCCATTTATTGACTCATATGCTGAATCATCACATTTAAACAAAGAAAATGTTTATTTATATAATATCTATTTTATGTATTCTACGCCCAATCATATTCAGATGCCAGATCACATTTTGTAGTGAATTAATTCAAATTAAAGGTGAATCCGTCATTTTCTGGCCTTTTTAAATTTAGAAAAAAAAAAAAAAAAGAAGGAGGAGGAGGAGGAGGTTATGGGTCAGGTGACTGAGCCTGAAAATACCTTTCAGGCTCTTTTTGAAAAAAAAGGAAAATGATTTTCTTGGCTTCCTCAAACTCTGGTACATTGATCGCTATGTTACATTATATACACAGATATTAGTATACAGTATTTTCAAAACTTTGGAAAATTACATTTTACATATTAAAAGTCTGTATTGTAAGTAAAAAAAAAAAATCGTGCTTGGTCAAGACATGACATCACTGGCTTAATGTAAGGAAATAATTTATGGGGATGATATATTTTATCGTTGCCCTCTAGATTTAAAGATACCCGTCTCATTTCCTGAGCCTCTGCTGCCTAATTAAATGATATAATTATAGTCTACTTTTGTATCTTCATCTAGGGAAATTAAAACATTTATGTACTGTACATAAAGTTGCACTTCCGTCCGCCTAAAGTTTAATTAGCAAAGTTAAGTATTTCAAAATGTGGCGCTGGCCGTTAATGCCTTCGTCACATCGGAGTTTGAATGGATAAACAACCTGTAAGTTAAACTTTGGAAATAATCCAACAACTGCTTCCTCTCTTCCAGTTGGTTGAGTTTTTCCTGGAAGTTGCTAACTTTTTTTTTTTTTTTTTCTCCTGTTGTGTCCCCGGGTGAGCATTGAGATCTTTGTGTTCTTTAAATACATAATCAAAACCTCTACCCACTCTAAGACTAACAGACCGTCTCCACAGACGCAGATAAATATGTCTATATAATAATATATATGTATATATATATATATATATCTCTAAACACAGGCTGAAGGTGATTCAGTGTGTTGAAGAGGACAGACAAACAACTTTTTCTGAGTTTATAAGACCTAAAGTAAATTCAAACGGTAGTCGGTCGCCGTAACTCCATTTGATGGATTAAAATGAGATTGAGACCACGGCAAATGCATCATTTCATTCAGTAAATTCTATATATATCTCTAAACACAGGCTGAAGGTGATTCAGTGTGTTGAAGAGGACAGACAAACAACTTTTTCTGAGTTTATAAGACCTAAAGTAAATTCAAACAGTAGTCGGTCGCCGTAACTCCATTTGATGGATTAAAATGAGATTGAGACCACGGCAAATGCATCATTTCATTCAGTAAATTCAACATTTTAAACAATTGACATCTTGGCCGGCTGATTTTCTGTCGCTCGCCTCACTTTCTGCTATGATCAAGCGAATTGATTATTTACATTTCAGTGATTTAGTTGTGTTGTGGCTAATGTATTAATGTAGTGAGCCGGCTCTTTGCTGTTCCGCAAACATCTCGGATATATTTGATTTTTCTTCCGTCTGCATTGAATAAAGTTTTGTGTTTTGTTCACATTTAAATCACATTCCTGTCACTTGGCAATAATGGCTGTCAGTCTTTGTCTCCATGGAGGGGCTGTGAAACCCTGAGAGGAATTTGGTAATACCTTCTCTCCCTCTCCCTCTCCCTCTCCCTCTCTCTCTCTCCCTCTCTCTCTCTCTCTCTCTCACTCCCTCTCTCACTCTCTCCCCTCAACACAGTCCTCAATCACAGCACTCGACTCCCGTGAAGCTGCAACTGTGTGAATGTCGAGCCCAGCAGGAACACACACACACACACACACACACACACACACACTATTTAACCCACAGCTGTAACACTCAGCATAGTTCTACCGCAGTGGACCTATAGAATCAGGTTTTTATGTTTCTTTTATTGGTGTAAAAGATGAGAACCGGGAAAGATGCTCTGCCTCTGCCGAGTCATTTTCTCAGCTCCGGTTATTCAATTTAAAAATATACATATACATATAGTTTTGAGGAAGAAGGTATTTTTGCACTTTCTCCCACTGGCAGAGGAATTAAGTGGAGGTTCCACACCACCTGGTGGAGGAGGATGTCATGAAGGAATCAGACCTCAGCGGTGCCACTGGTTGGGATGTTTAAGACCAGATTCCCTTTTAACTACCACTTTATATCGACACATATTACCCCCCCCCCCCCCCCCCCCCCCCGCCCCCCACNNCCCACCCAGTAATGTAAGAAAACGTCTTAATCGAGTCATTAATCCCTTTTCTTCATGGTCCTGAAAAGGCTGAATGAAATCATTTAAATTCAAGATTGTGGGCAACACATCTACAGGAACGCATTCCTGTCTCAATAACAGAACACAATAGTTCATATACGGAATGTGTTCCATATTACATAATCAGAGTTAGGAGTGTACGTATCGGCATTAGATACGTGTACATTCTTTTTTAACACTGTTGTTGATGTAGAATTGAAGTTACAGCAAAACAAATGACGTGGTGGCGGTCTTCAAGGTCTGGAAAAGCGTTTTGCATCACGTTTGTTCACTTTCAAAGTTAATTACGGACGTTAACTATTCATTAGTATGCAAAGCATTCTGGAGGCAGACTGTTCTATTTATGAAGACCAGGAAATGCGGTTGAAACGGCTCTTAAGGACTATATTTGGCCTGCCTTCCATATCCCAGAGTCATAGAGTAATATATATAAATACTGAGTGTGTGTGTGTGTGTGTGTTTTATTTGCGCGTCCGTCAGATGAACTCGTGTAAATATAAAGTAAATGTTCCCAACCTCAGATTATCTCTGTGGATGCCACTCTCATTCGCTCCCTGATTTCAGTCGGCCCCCTCCTTCCTCTGTCATTGTTCATCTTCATCTTTTTAGTTTTTCTTTTTTTTTATTGGAATCCCAAAGCTCTCTGCAGGTTTTATTTTTCCCTCCTACTTTTATTATTTTATGTGTTTTTTTTCTTTTTCCTGTGGATGCCTCTTCCCTCTCCCCCAGTCTCCTCTTCTTCCTCTTTCTTGCGCTCCCTCCTCCCTGTTCCTCTGTGATAATGAGCTCAAGTCCACTCAGTGGTGTGTGTCTGTGTGTGTGTGTTTGTGTGTTTGTGTTGTGTATTGTGTAGTCTCAGCATGTTCAGGACCCTTCAGGCTGTTTTGAGTGGCATCTGAAAGTCCACTTGTGTTACCTACTTCCTCTTTGACGGGATGAATCCCATGAGAGGAAAACACTGGCTACACACACAAAAACACAAACTATCATCGCACAAACACACACACACACACACATTGACGCCATTCAGCCACCTCACGGTGGTAGAACCTGCAGTGGTTAAACACAAATGAAGGATGGATTGTCTGCTGTCTGATGTGAAAAACAACATTTCACATCTTGAAATGAAGATTAAAACACACTAGTGCGCGCACACACACACACACACACACACACGCTCACACACACACACACTCAAACGCACACACTGTTTATAGTTAAGTTCAAACACATGCACAGATGCATCCATGTGGAGTTACAGTAGATGCACATGCTGGCTATGAATACACACACACACACACACACACACACACACACAAACACACACACACACACACACACTGGCAGAAACACACACTCACACTTTTTTGTGCAAAGCATCTCCCTAGTCACCAATAAATCAGGGGCGGTGCGTGCTGATTGCTGTGATTTGAGAGACGTGTGCGTTCTGGTTCAGTCCGTGTGTGGCGTCAGGTAAAAAAAACTCGGCGGCGCTTCCTCCCCGGGTTCTTTTTTTTGGGGGGTTTTGAGGATCCAGAAGAGAGCGGACAAGTAAATCCTCCGAGTTTTATTACTCTGTGGTGGCTTCCGGAGGATCCGAGTCGAGCCCGTTCCCTCCTGGGGCCCTGTGGGACGGTTAATGCTGCGGAGATGGTTTCTGTCTGGCACCCAGGCATTGTAACTGTATAGATTTATAGTTTTGTTGTTTTATCTCACACAGAGACGTATAATAACATTATCTGCAGAGGCTCAGACCACCTGTCAAAGCCCCCCCCCCCCGCAATATAAAGTTTCCATTCAAAGTTTTAAATAACTTAGGGGGTAATCCTGTAAATTGACAACACGAGTGAGTATAAAAAAAAAAAAAAAATTGAATAAAGTCCTTCATGCTGTAATTACAAATGTAAATCAGGGCTCTAATAAGTGGCTAAGTAAATCAGAGACTTTATGAACAGACAAAATGATGATTCATTTAATAATGAAAGTCTAATTTCTCTAATCTGAGATTTCGTTTTTTCTCCACTTATTCTGCCCTAAGCAGCCCAAGCTGCAACTTTACACTTATGGAGATGTTTTGCTCACCCATTTGTCCATTCATTATTCATGAGTGATTGTCGGAGCTTAAAGCACATCACAGCCTTTTTTTTTTTATCTTCTTCAAGGGTCTGCCCGGCTTTTGGAGTTTTTGAGTCTCAAGTCGTCCCCAACGCAGACGGGTCCAAGTCAGGTCAGAATTTATCACACCACCCGAATAAATATGCACTTTGAAACTGACTGGGCTTCTTGTACGTGTGGTTTGGTAACCATGGTAACGTGAGGACAGCCGAGACGCAGAGATGTTGACTCTGCATATTTCTTGTATATTAATATACTTTTTAATTCAAGCAGTTTCTACATGAACATTTATTTTCATTACCAGATATGTCCAGGAGGAATAATGTGACATTATTTCCTTGACGACGTCTTCTTTAAGTTTCACTGCCCTGTCCCATGTTTTCAGTTTGTTCACTATTACAAGTTCATCAAAAAGACATAAAGCATTTCCATTGATTTTTCTCGTGGAGACTTCATAAGAAATAAAAAAAATGGTTTGGTCCTTGCTTTATCCGATTAAAGTGTGCGTTTTTTTATTATTTTTTTTATCTCAGCTTTGAGTTACAAGCTTCACGTAGACAACCAGCCAAAAAATATAGCGGAGGGATTTTGTGCACCAAAAAACAAAAAAAATGGTTCACACTACATATATCTTTATTTATATTACACTTTTGGCATGAGTTGTTTTTGTCTCTTTATGGTAATGTTTGCATTAATTTGCCATCATTGCACGCTTTGCTGGACCCAAGCCTACAGTGACTTTTTTTTTTTTTTTTTTTTCATCTCGGGTTCAGTTAATACTTGTTCTAAACGCGCTCTCTGAACTTTTTGTTACTCTTGGTATGTGTGTGATGTGTTCAAACACTCAGACAAAGCTTTGTGCGGTTTTAAAATGGAGATTTGTAGAACTACAACACAGCCACATGCTGTGGACACAGATTTGTATTCAACCGTTGGCTTTGATGATAACATTCTCATCGGGAGGATTTGTTTGCATTTGTGGGCATTTGTGTGTACATAAGTGCAAGTGTGTGTGTGTGTGTGTGTGTAGCAGCTCTGGAGCTAATCTTTCTCTGTGATTTGTTGGAATGCATTGGAGTTTTTTTGTTTTTTTTCTCTCTGGAGCCTTCACTGGCTCTGTACTCCAAAATCTGATAATTGGATTTTTTTTAAGGAAACCGTGCGGGTAAATAATAAATGTACAGTGACTGTACCAGCAGCTGCTTCCTTTCCAGGACATTAAAACTCTGAAATATGGAGCGTATCTGTAACAAAACTCACCCCCATGCAGGCACGCAATCAAACTCCTGACATGAATTTTAGGCTTTTAAAATCTACAATTCACTTTTCTTTTCCAATAAATGTTTTTTTTTTTTTTTTTTTTTTTCAATTTTGAGGAGTTGAAAGAGACAGAGCAGGCAGGATGACAACAGCAGGGACTCAGGTGCTTATTCTCAAAGTATCCCCAGGCGTCCATGGTGTGATGTCATACACACTCAACTACAGTTTGGGGTCAGTTTAACAACTTCATCCTCTGGGACTAAAACGGCCTCACGTGGTGGTGTCCCATCAACCCTGAAACCCTAGAAAAGATGTGGATTTGCTCATATAACCTTAAACCCAGATGTAATCGGCACAGGAGAACTTTATTATTATTTTATGGAGTGAAATCGTAATTATCATTTTTTACGATGAACAGAAGCAATTCATCTGAGTCTTTGTAAGATGATGGTGATGACAACATTAAGAAAAATAATCATTTGACTTTGTGAATTTAAAGATCAGGTGGCTCTCTCCCAGATGTGCCCTGTGTTTACTATTAAACCCCTGAACCGGTCCCAGGTGGCACCACGCAGTAAAACCAGGCCCCGGTCCAGTGTGGGCAACTGTTCCAAAGCTCGATGGCGTATCGATGGCCATCGTCTCATCTGTTGCCACGGTGATTAACGACCCGGCGGCCTCAGGACCAGGAGCTAGGAAGAGCCTGAGCCATTAATCTAAAGCAGCTCCTTAGCGCAAATTTGTCTCCTTCTGTTTCTCTCTCTCTCTCTCTCTCTCTCTCTTGTGTTCTCTTTTTTTTTCCTAATTCCACTTCCTCTCCTTCACATCGCATTGAGGGTATGAGGCTGTACACTTTTTTTTTTGTGTTGTGCCTGACGTGAGCATCTTTCATCAGCCTCAGGGCTTTGGTCCAGAAATATGTATTTTTTACAGTAAATGGCATTTAGGTGCAACAAACAGAATTAGCGGAAACCCAATTCGACTCCAGATGGGCCCCTGGCCACGATAGGCCCAGTTGGAGGCCTTTTTTTTTCTCATCTTCTTTTGTGAGTAAAAAAAATAATATTGCTTTTTATATTTATTTCTATTTGAATATTTATAAAACATAACCACCATAATAGAGATATGCTTGAAGCTACAATATGAGTTTATTTTTGTTTTAGGGAGATGTGATTATATATATTATTGAAAAGAAAACACAGGGCATGATAAGTACTAAATGTCCCCCACTACTTATAAATTAACAATTTTTTGGAGAACGAAGACTCTTTCTTTTTTTTTTTTCCTGCCTGAAACAATATGAGTTTATTTTTGTTTTAGGGAGATGTGATTATATATATTATTGAAAAGAAAACACAGGGCATGATAAGTACTAAATGTCCCCCACTACTTATAAATTAACAATTTTTTGGAGAACGAAGACTCTTTCTTTTTTTTTTTTTTCCTGCCTGAACTTCAGCCTTTTTTTTTTTTTTTTTTTTTTTTTTTTGCACGTCTTCTTTGGAGCCAGAAACCCACGAACTGTGACAATTTTTTCTGCGACACATACAGAATGAATCTGTCCACAGAAGCCACCCCAGCTGGAGTAAATGTGATTTTGTGACACAGACGGCCGTTCTCCGTTCTCTCTGACTGGCATAGACAATTATTTTCACGCCACTTGACCCTCGTCCAGCCAGAAGCCGGAGCTGTAAAGCCCCATGGACTCCGTCGCTCCAGTGTCCTCCTCCCACCTAGACATGAAAACCCATTACTCTGGATCACTGAGAAAAAATCTTTCAAAACTGGAACTCACATCACATATCGGTAGATCAACATCTATGTCACTTTTTCATTTTTTTCCTATCTTTTCTGTTTGTATGTATGTCTGTTGCTAGGTGTGTGTATATGTTTATTGGATATAAAGACATACATCAAATGGGTCGTAACCTTTTCGGGTTTTGATTCTGTAAAAACAATCATCATTCTCTTGAATAGGTTTCATAAAATAAGTTGTTTTAGGAGCCAGGTCTAGAGGCATCGTCTCTGAATCTTATTTTCCCCTGAAATCTCTCGAAAAGTCACTTTTGTGTCACTTCATCTCTTACCAGATGCTGATGAACATGTTGATACCTTGACTTTCTGCCTGGAGCTTCCAGCTGTGAGGTTTGTGAAAGAGCTGAGAGCGTTTTGCTGTTTTTTGCGTTTGCCTCTCAGGCGACGAGCCGCAAACACATTTGGAGATGAATACGGGAACATTTTGCCTTTTGCCGGGACACACTTTAGATTACTTTAGCGCTGGTAAACATTGGGAAACACTTTTCCCCTATTTTAAGGAATGATATACCTATAACTTAATTAGATAAGTATATAATCATTTGTTGGAATTTATGTTTGTAAGAAAGAAGATGAGTAGATTGACCTGGTGAGCAGGTGATTTGTTGCAGTGGGGATTTTAAATACATTTTTTCTGCTTTGGTTGTGAACATTGGGAAGTGACCAAAACAAAGATGGATTCTTCTTCTGTACGAGGCAGAGTTTCTTTGGTGGTCGGAGCGGAAAGAGGCTCAGGGAGGATCAGTATAGAAGACAGGCAGCTCCAATAGACATTGAAAGACATTGAAAGGGTCAACATGCATTTAGCATTTAGGGGCCACAGGAGAGCGAGGGGCCAGTGGAGATCAGGTTTTTTTTCGCCAGGTTGACTGACAGTGCAGTGATTCGTTTTGACATGAAAACTCTTCGACCTCATCTATCAGCGTTAACTGCCTCCGACATTGGAGCTCCCAACGGAGAATAACTGGAGCGACTGGAAACTGAAAAAATATGCTGATGCGTGCCTGTGCGTGCGTGTGTGTGTGTGTGTGTGGGTGTGTAGAGTCTGGAGGCCCTGATCCAAATCTGATAAGTACTGTGCTTTAGTTTGACTGATCCGAGGAGAAGTTCAGCTCCGGTGGGTGAACCGATGTGTGAAGGAGGAATATAAGTCTACATTTGATCCTGAGACTAAAAACTCAACGGTGGAAGCGGCTTTTTAATGTTCATTTATACATATATTCTTATATATCTAGATTTTAGATATTTGCAAGATCAAGCCATAGTTTTCAGGCGGCAAAGGTTGCAATGCTTTATGCAGGGGTGTCCCGCCAAGACCCAAATAAAAGAGGGAAAGATGAGGAGGAGGAAATCAAATCAAATAATCAAAAAAGACAGTTAAAAGTAAAAGAGGGTTTTTCAGATGAGCTCTCACCTCTCTGGAGCTCCATTCTTCACTGTGAAATTAGAATTGGCCTCAGGAGGTGAAGGAGTGAAAACAGATGGCAGGAGACTCACATGACGGCAGATGAAGATGAAGAGGACAAAGAGGGACGGAGGCAGGAGAAATAAAGGAGGACAAAAAGTGACGGGCTATGGAAGTGATAAGATTATGAATGTTTAGTATTTTCTGAAACATCCTCGGCCTGTTTCTACATTCTCCCATGATTGGCGGCCCAATCAAGAGGCAGCCATGGCAGACGATGAGTCAGAGCCATGATAAACCTGCGTCTGCCATCTGCAAAGGCCGTTAACTCACTTAACGTCACAAGGAGACATAGAGTCTGAAAAAACGAAAAAAAAAATACCTGGCATCTGCACAAATTAACTCACATGAAACATTTATAGAGATGAATTTTTGCAAAAGCAGAAAAAAAAATATATATATATATATATTCCCCAAGTTGGCCTAACGTCCAGCCAAAAGATATTTTTAGACATAAAGCGCACACAGGTGCCAGCGTGACGCATGAAAGTAGTTACTTAAAATAAATCCACCAAATATTTAACGTGGGTCAGGCCAAAATATCAAATGAGTATGAAAGCACCATTATTGATGATAAAAAAAAAATATATATATATATATATAAAAAAATCAGCTTCCTGTTAAAAACGAATAATGTTCCTATTCAGATACAAAATTCAAGCTTTCCTCCATTTGGCTCTTGAAACTGTGACAGGAATGAAATGAGAGATTGACTTAACGCTGTATAGAATCCAAATGTACATCATTTATCTGGGAAATGCATTCATAAATCACGCTCTATCTTTGAAAGCATGCAGGAGCGCAGAGGGAGCCGAAATGAAAGTGGCCAACTGCTGCGAGAGCTGCGTAGCGCTGTATGGACGGTGTGTTTGTGCGCGTGCGTGCGTGCGCGCCGTATGTGGAATGTTCCGAGCCGAGCCTGCAGTGGGGTGTAAAGTGTCGTCCTGCTGTGTACGGATATGTGTGCGCACATGAATCTATGAATGCTGCTATGAAAGGCTACTGTGTTGGCTTCTGTGATTGTGAGTGTGTTTTGGTGTGTGCGTGTGTGTGTTTTTGTTTGAATGTGCGCATGGTTTTTGTGGGTCAGACAAGAATGTGTGTATGCGTGTGTTTTTTTTATTTTTTATTTCGGTGCATATATATATATTTCTAATCTTATTGTGATTTACACTTTTTGTAACGTGTGTGTGTGTATTTGTGTGTTTTGTCGTATGCAATTATCTCACCTCATAAGGTGTTGATGCTTTTTCCGGAGATAAGAACATTGGATGAACAAAACAGCTCTTCGTCTGCGATGCTGTAAGAAGCGATTTGAGTCTACAACCTCTAAATACATGCATTTCCATGCGTGTGTGTGTGTGTGGGTGGGTGGGTGTGGGTAGGTGGGTGCCACTGTGTGTGTGTGTGTCACCGTGTATCTGTGTGTGTCCATGATTAAAGGGTGCGTCATTCTTGTCGCAGTTTGCCTGCCCTGCCTGCTGTCACCTGTCTGCCTCTAATGGACGTTGTCAGTAATGTGTCAGATTCGTCAGGTGCACAAAACAAAGGTGCGATTCTTTTTTTCTTTTTTTATTACATTTAACATTCCATTTTTTGAACATAAACATTTTTCTTTCAATTTGTTTGGTAGATTGCTTTTACGCCTTTTAGTTAGTGAACTCGTTTAGTGAAATGAATTCAAAGTATCTAGAGGCTTCCTTCTCTCTCTCTCTCTCTCTCTCTCTCTCTCTCTCTCTCTCTCTTTGTTTCCAAACATTTCCAAATCATTTCATCATATCACCACCGATTACCCGCAAATCTCCAAACCTTTGTGTTTGGACTCTTCCTCGGCACTCCGTCCACCAGAGAAACCTTTTCATCATTTCACTCACATTTATTTTTCTCTTTCATCGTTTGATTCCTGTCATTAATGCCGCTGGAAAACCAAGTTTCAATGTATTCCTCTGGCGCTCTCTCTCTCTCCTACTGATGGTCGAGTTGCTGCGTCGGCCATCGTTATCTCCACGATTTGATCACGTTGTTTTTTTCCTTTTTTACTTTCTACATGAGGACTTATGTAACCCATCCCAACAAGGGGATGCATGTTCATACGGGAACCTGGGTGACATAAAGGCCTGTGCATAAATACAATTTGGCCCCAAAGTCTTATATTATTAATTAACGAACAATTCACCCAATCCCAATGCAATTTTTAATTAAAATATGATTTCATATGTAGGTATTTAAATCATTTTATTTGCAGTGCAGATGTATGTTAGAATGAGTTCCAAATCCAGAAGTGGTTTTATAGGAAATTAATGAATTTTAATTTTGTTGACTATGGGTCGTGAATGTATTTTATATAACAATATAATGTCATTTTTCAGATGACTTAGAGCTGAATACGTGTCCCTTTTTTTTTTCTCCATATAAACATATTGGTCATAGTTCAGTTATCAAATCCTGCCAGAAACAGGAATGATGCCATTTGAGCCACTGGGATGTTTTTAATGTCAAATGCGAAAAGAGTTGACTCATGTCCGTCCTAAAAAAAAAAAAGAAAACATTTCCGTATAGAAGTGAACGCTGACACTGATGTTAATTATTTTTTCCCCATGGGTTCTTCTCTCCCTCTGATTGTGATCGACCTTCACATCAAAAGCGTTAGGTTGGCAAATCACAAAGAGGATTTTATCTTTGGTGCAGGCCCAGAAAAAAATGGAAGTAATACACGCCAGACTGTGTTTTTTTATGATAGAAAAACATATGGGCCATATTGTTGATAGCGGAGGAAAGGAGGAAAAAAAATGTGGTTTTATTCTGAGGCATGTGGATTCAAACCCAGGGAGTCCTCCTGACGGCTCCTCTCCAACTTTCTTCAATGTTTTTTTTTTTCCCTGATAATTATTTCACTTGAAATATTTTTTCATCCTTAATCAAAGTCAGCGATTTTAGTTCATTGCCACAGGACTCTGTCTGGGCATCTCAACTTTTGAAAAGGAGCTATAGGCCATCAAAAAAAAACACACACACTGACAATAAGTCACAGATTCCATTTTTATTGTTATATATATTTTTTTATAATATATAAATCTCCAGAGTGGAGTCGGTGTGAAGTTTGGAAGGGGCATAAATCCTCCGCTTCTCCGGGGACTCCTCCTTCCTTCCTTCCTTCCTTCCTTCTCCTCCCTCATCCCTCATTACTGTTTTCTCTCTCTCCCCCCTCCTTTTATTGACATAATGTGGCTTTCAGCTATTTTCTCACCCGGAGATGAAATAAATGAGCTGGGGATGATCCAATCACGCGTCCTCATGTCACTCGCAGTTTCAGCCCAGTGTGGATGGAAATGTGGGAGTTGTTGAACGGCTATTTGCTTTCGTCCCAATTCTGGCTTCAAATTCTCACGTAGCTCACGAAAATGAATTCAAGCCTTCATATCTCCTGAGGTAACATAATTGTTCGTCATTTATCTTTTCTTTTGTGTGAGCATTTACCATTAAAAAAAGAACATTTTACTGTAATATACAGCAATAAGTATTTTATACTCATTTTTATGGAAGGATCCAATTTTTGAAAATGAGTTTCAGTTCATGATAATGCATTGTTATTGTACACATAGTTAATTAAGTTGATGTTGATGTCCCAAAATTGACTATATAAAGGGATGTTGGTGCTTGATATATATATATTTTTTTTTTACAAAAGGCAGGTGCTAAAAAGTGGCTTAATTAGAGGACAAAAACGTTTTATTCTTGTCATGTTTAAACCCGTCTCCATCCAAACTCTTAATGAGCTCTTCACTTGTGTTGATTGTAATAGGCTTTGAACATAATGAAAGTGGTGTTTAGTTCAGTTAAGATTAGTATGACGGCAGTAATGAAATGCTGTTTTTTAAACACAAAAAGAAGAACTCACCGTAGCCTGGATGTTGATTGTACAACTGAGAAATGCAATTTGCATTATGGCCTTTTTTTTTTTTTTTTCTCTCAATGTCCTGGTTTGATCGCAAAAGAAAAAGGCATTCATGGCTTGTTGCATGTTTATTATTATCCGGAACATGCAGGTAAATACTGTTATCTTTCTGTTTTACGCTCCATGTAGAGGAAGGAGAACATTAATTAAAGTGAGCAAAACAATCTGCTGCGGTACACCGGACTCAAAATAACGCCGAGGTTAGTTTATAAGCCAATTATCCGCGGAACCGTCTCTCCTCCGACTTTTATTTCTTTCCTGTGATGCCTAAACGGCGACTCTTTCAGCCTTTGGTGGAGAAGAAATCATCTGGTTGCGTACGTTTCCTTCTTCTTCTTCTTCTTCTTCTTCTTCTCCTTCTTCTGTCCTTAATTGGATTTCTTCCTCTCTTTTTAAATTGCCATGTGTTTGATCTCCCTCCTCCTCCTCTTCCTGCCTCCTGCACTTTTTTTTCCATCCGTCTGTGGATCAGAGGAGGAGGAGGAGGAGGAGGAGTGTGGATCAGAGGAGGAGGCGGAGGAGGAGGAGGAGGAGGAGGAGGAGGAGGAGGAGGAGGAGGAGGAGGAGACCACAGCGCAGGCCCCTGGTGTGGTTTCTCATGGTTTGGTTTCTGAGGTCAATCCCATTGGTAGACGCTCACAAACGAACTGGATAATTGAGTCACTGGTGCATACAGAGCTGGAATGTCATCCATATTTTTCTACAGTGTTACAGTGTATATAAAAGTGAGGAGGCAGTGATTGAGGCGTCACAGCAGGCAGAGATCCGCCTGTCGTCTGCGTGGGTGATGGATACGACAGGTGGAACGACACAGCTGACAGGCTGGATGATAATCAGAGAGGAAAAAAAAAAGAAAAAAAAAAAAGTTCAAGTCAAAGTGAACGTGACAGACGCAACGTGTTCCACTCAGGAGGAGGAGGCGGCAGAGCTTAAAAAATGCAGGGGAACACAAGAGTGTGGCACTCAGGTTAAAACATTGAAGGAAACAGTGATGTCTTCATGTTTCTGATTGTTGCCTCACGCTGATTGACAGTTTGAACGGTGTCATGTTCCAGAAAACTCCTGTGACACACTGCTGACACAACCTGGGTGTTCTTTTTCATCACTCTCCTTTAATCTGAGTTTCTTTTTTCTTTTTTTGAAATGATTATAATTAATGGATGAATTCCCAGCGGACGATCTGAGGAATGTTCTTGACCTGACCCCCGGCTTCCTGTGCAGCGTGTGAGCTGACGCGGAGATAAAAAGTATATTCATTTTTCTAGACTGGAATTTTATTTTGAAATTGCCTTTGTGGCCAAAAGTGCCAATAGTGATGCTTTATCATAATACTGAGGTTAACAAAAAAAAAATGACTACGACATTCACCGAAGGACTGTGTCACAAAATATCATATCCTTTGTGCTACATTTCATTTATATATACATATATAGTAGATATATATATATATTTTTTTTTTTTCACAGGCAAACTGCAGTCACCTTCACGTGACGGGACTTTTACCCCACAGTCGCTCTTCACTTTTATCCAGGTCATCTGTGATTAGTGCCATATCTTTAGATTCACTTGTCAGTTGCAGCGGGTACACACACACACACAGATGCACGCACACACAAAAACACACGCACACACATACGCAGAGGGAGAGAGAGGGGCACTAACACAGATCAATTCAATCTTAAGGCAGAGTTTCACACAACATTGGAAAATGTATGCAAATCTCACAGTGAAGACACACACACACACACTTAATGCGCGCACACACACACACACACACACACACCATCTGGAATAAATGTTGTTTAAGGTTGCTCCGTTCTGCGGCTGTTGAGGATAAATAATAAAAGAAGAAACAGTAATAAAATCCCACTGGTGTTCATCTGGGCTCCAGCCAGAGGATAAAACAGCAGACGAGTGTAGAAGTTTAGACCGTTGAGGAGACATTCTGACACACTCTCAAAGTCCCAGACATGGGTGCAGGTGTGTGTGTGTGTCTGTGTGTTGCCATAACCCCGTCAGTGTAAGCTCGGGGGCCTTGACACAATAATAGGCCAATTCTCCTCCCAGAGGCCCCCAGTCATATTGTTCACTGGTCCAGATATGAAAATATAACCAGGACCTCAGAGATAAGGGGGGGGGGGGGGGGGGGGGGGGGGCGGGGGTGGGGTTGTTTGTGCGGTTGTGCGTGTCTGTGTGGGAAGAAATAGGAAAAACATCGATGGTTTGCTTCCTTGTTCTTTGTGTGTCTGTCTGTTCATGATGTGAGGACAAAAGGTGAACAGTTGTTTCGTGGTTTTGTGTAGAGAAATGTGGAGTATATAAACAATGACTCTAAAATACACGTTCCTTGGACTTTTTTTTTAAACGTTTCTGTTGATGGTGTGATGAAGGGAGTTTGTGCGAATTCAAGCGTTGATTGTGTTGCAATTTGTCCGCTCTCTCCTCATGATGTGTTTTTTTTTTGTTTGTTTTTTCCAGGCATTGGTTAATGTGGCTCTGGCAGGACATGGTTGGCCAGTGAGGACGTAGGAAGATTCAAGGTAGGTGCGTCTAAAATCTCCCATGATGCTTTGTTGACCTTTGGGCTGGATGCGGTTTTAAATGCTTTTATTCAACCTGCGTATTTCCATTTGATGTCATTTCGCATATTCTATATTATGCTCTGCACTCTAGAGAAAACTGTTTCATCTTCTTGCTCAACATTTGCTAGAAATGATTCTACAGAGCAGATTATATAAACCGAGCCAGCACAGGATCAGATTATAGGA